>JAGSMT010000946.1:0-29990 GCA_029286875.1 Lamproptera curius | reverse complement strand
ATCAATTTCCTCGAGCGAGAGGGGCTGTTCTAATGAACTCGTTCTTTAGAAACAGCCCCAAAGGAAATGGACGTGCAGAGCCCGATACTATGACCAAAAATGAGATAGACTTCATTATATCGGACAAACAGCGCATATTCAGGGATGTCTCAGTGATCACAAGGTTCAAGACCGGAAGTGATCACCGACTTCTGAGAGGCACCCTGAATATAGATTTGAAGCTTGAACGGTCCCGATTGATGAAGTCTACGCTCCGCCTAATCTGCTCCAGCCTGTCATTGATCCTGGCACATTTCAGATCAATCTGGAAAATCGATTTGCTGCCTTGGAAAATACAATTGACGTGGACGTTGACGAGGAACTCGATCGAGTGGTAGAAATTCTTCGGGGCGAGGGTGCAAAACTCTGCGGTCAGCGACGTACGGGCAAAAAGTCTTAACTTTCGGGAGAAACACTGAATCTCATGGAGAAGCGACGTAATTATCAAACCGTCACTTAGTTAGAACAGCGGGTTCTTAACAAGACCATCTCAAGCTGGTAAGGCGTGACCTCCGTCACTCCAATACGCTCTCAATACAGAGGCTATTGAGCAAAACCGGGGTCCAAAGTCTTGTACAACAGCTTGGAAGAAGCCATCTAACGAAGTTGACCAAAGAGAACGGAGAAGTCGTCGCTTCTAGACCAGAGGTTCTCTCGGAGGTTGAAAGCTTTACAGCCAGTTATACGCGTCACATTCAGCACACCGGAGCTGGATGAGAAGGATCTCGAGCCTCTCTTACCCGCCATGTGTCGGAGGATCTTCCAGCAATCGGCCTAGACGAAATCGAGGGGCTCTTGAGCAACTTCAAAATGGAAAAGCCCCGGAGAGGACGGAGTCACGACGGAGCTTCTGAAGGCCGCCGATAAACCGGTGCTGAAAAGACTCCGCCGTCTATTTAACTCTGCCCTACTCTCGGGAGAACTCCTGAGGCATGGCATAGGGTTTATGTATTGTTCTTCAAAAAGGTGATAAAACCCTTTGAAGAACTATAGGTCCAATATCGCTCCTGAGTCATGTTTATAAGTTGTTTTCGAGGGTCATCTCGAATCGTCTTGCACGAAAACTCGACGAAGCGCAGCCTCGAGAACAGGCCGGGTTTCGGAGGGTTACAGCACCATAGACCACATCCATACAGTGAGGCAGGTTATACAGAAGACACATGAGTATAACCAGCCCTGTGCATGGCATTTGTGGACTATGAGAAGGCTTTGACTCCATCGAGACCTGGTCTTTCCTCGAGTCCTCACAGCGGTGCTAAATTGATTGGCGATATATCGAGATGCTGAGATAGCTGTACAACGCCGCCACTATGTCTGTCGTAGTCCAAAGTGGGCAGACTGAGCCTATCCCCTGCACCGCGGTGTGAGACAAGGAGACGTCATGTCTCCGAAATTGTTCTCAGCCGCGCTTGAGGACATGTTCAGGACGCTCAACTGGGAAGGACACGGCATAAATGTGAACGGCGAGTACATCTCACATCTTTGATTTGCGGACGATATCGTCATCATGGCTGAGACCGCTAAGGACCTGCAAAAATGGTGCAAAGCCAGGCTGAGTCTTCTGCACGCATCGGTCGCCGGATGAACTTGGGTAAAACCAAGGTCATGTTTAACGAGCACGTTGATCCGGGACCGATCACACTGACGGCACCTCCCTCGAAGTTAGTTTCGAGTACGTTTACCTAGGGCAAACGTTCCAACTAGGTAAAAACAACTTTGAGGGGAGGCCAACAGAAGGATTCGGCTGGGCTGGGCAGCTTTCATAAGCTTCGTCGAGTTTTCTCGTCACCCATCCCACAAAGCCTCAAATCGAAAGTCTTCGATCAGTGCGTCCTACCCGTTTTGACCTACGGTGCCGAGACTTGGACACTTACGGTTCGACTGGTCCACAAATTTAAAGTCGCTCAGCGAGCTAGTGGAGAGGGCTATGCTCGAGTATCTCTGAAGGACCGCATCAGAAATGACGTGATCCGACAGAGAACCAAAATCACCGACATAGCCCACCGGATTAGTAAGCTGAAGTGGCATGGACCGGTCATATAAGCCTGCAGAACTGACGACCGCTGAAGTCGAAAGTTCTGGAGTGAGACCGAGGCTCGGCAAACGTAGTGTAGGACGCCCTGCGGCAAGATGGAGTGACGACATTGCAAAGTGGCCGGTGGGCTGGATGAGAATAGCCGAAGATCGTAAGCGGTGGCGTGCATTAGGAGGCCTTTGTCCAGCAGTGGACTAACACAGGCTGATGATGATGATGATGATGAAATAAAATAAGTAAAGGTAGGCTTTTGTGAATAATGGAACTGATGTACAGTAATATGAGCAAATAAAACATGTGATTACTTGTTAAACAGCTCATAGTAAGTTATTTGAGAATAATTTGAAAGAGTATGGTCCTTTAAATATACTTCATTCAAAAATGTATCTTAATTTATGCTTTAATTTTTTTGTATTAATATACATAAGGAATATATATGAGTTTCTTTTTTATTCCTAGTACACGAACGATTTAAAAATTACTCGCAAACGCGATTTAAATATGATATGATAATTAACTGATTCTGAATTATGACCGTCAATTTAAAGTAGATCAACAAGTTATTGAAATTTATTAAAAAGGAACATTAATCTGAAATTTTCGAAGTCCTTTATAATATTATGTACATATTAGCAGTTAATGTATCTAATATATGGTATGTTATATTTTTATACATTAATACAAATCAGTTTTAGTTATGTTAACTAAAATTACGAGTTTCTAGCATAGGGATGAAATAAGATTAAAATATGCACAAATAAGAAATGTTTACGTATAAATAAAAGAAATAAAACAACAATAAAATAAAAAATTAAACCTAATATTTTAGGGTAGATAAAATTAAATAAAAATACATTAAATACAGGAAATTACATCTGTAAAAAATTGTACTTTTGCTTGAGTTTTAACTAAATATCAGTATTTATAATGAGACATAATGTAATGCCCTGTTCTCAAAGTGCTCGTTACTTATGCATCAAAATTTATATGCATTACATTAAACGAACTAATGTCAGAAATAAACGAAGGCTTCCATTCAACCGTATTTATTTATGGATCCACATTACTGCATTTGATTTATGATAACAAAATCATGTGTTAGAAGCATAAGAAATATATTATTTAATCAAATTTGTGCCTTTTACTACTTTTCTCTCTGTATAATGGATCTATAATAAATAACTCCAGTGGTCCAATGTGGGTTAGTAGGTGGGCGACTTTTACATGCCCATCCGGCGCATGTATCACCTTACTTTTCAGACAACTGAGTGATCTGACTGATGAACAAAAATTTGTTGAGTCCCAACAGGTTTCGAAACCACCACCTCCGGTTTATACAGCACACACCCATACCACTAGGCAATATAGACAGTTCAAATTTCTACACAAGATCATTAACTAATGATATTTTTATTATTATATTTACTACATCAATTTGTTTATGTTAAATTCCAAATATTAACATAATTGTTATAGTGTTGTTACAAAATGAAGAATGTTCAAAACTTTGGAATTGTTTTACACAATTATTAATCTAATTAAAGATTACTTTAGTTAAAAAATAAGTCGCAATTAATGTGAATTATTTTTACTTGAAATAATCAAATGGTCAAGTTAATTTCTTATTAACATAATAAAATAGAAAAAGTATACAACAAATTTGTGTCTAAGGAGTAGTTAGTATCGTAAAAGTAAAGTAAGCTTAGTTAGAATAACGTTTTATTGTCCTTTTCCAAGTTTTAATTCATCATCATCATCAGCCCTTATCAGTCCACAGCTGGACATAGGCCTTTTAAGTGAACGCCAAGACGGCCGATTCCCTGCTACTCGCTCGCCAACTTGAAACGGCTACTGCACGGAGATCGCCATCTCACCTGGTCGGGGTCGACCAACACCGTTTCCCTAGGTCTTCCTTTCCGTGGCCTCCACTCCAGAATCTTATGGGCCTATCGGCCATCCGTTCTCCGGACCACGTGACCGGCCCACGCCACCGTCAACGAGCTTAATCCTTTGCGCTATGTCGGTAACTTTCGTTCCTCTGTTGGATGAATTCATTACGAATCTTATCCGACAGAAAGACTCGAGCATAGCGCGTTCCATAGCACGTTGAGCTACAGCAAACTTGTGACCAGTCCGATAGTCAGAGGCCACGTTTCTTCCCCGTAGGTAATGACGGGGAGTACGCATTGGTTTAAGACTTTTGTCTTTAAACTTTGCGGTATCGGTGACGTGAGAATGTGGTGTAACTTCCTGAATGCTGCCCAGCCCAACTAATCCTCCTATTGGCTTTCCTCTCGAAGCTGTGTCTTCCCAACTGCAATATGTGCCGAGGTAGACATATTCATTCGCAACTTCGAGAGTAACACCATCGAAATTAACCGGACTCGGGAGAACGTGTTCGTTGAACATGACTTTGTCTTGTCCAAGTTCATCCTTAGTTCGATACGTCGGGACGATTCTATTTAAGCGTGCAACATTTCCTGCAAGCACCCAACGACTCGCCCAATATGACGATATCGTCAGCGAAACGGAGGTGTGAAAGGTACTCGCCGTTAATGTTTATGCAACGTCCAGTCCAGTCTAGAGTCTTAAAGACGTCTTCCAATGCATTAGTGAACAGTTTCTGGATATTAAACTCCCCTGTCTCACTCCTCGATGTAATGGTATTGGTCGCGTTTGACCCTCGGAATCAGAACGGACATAAACGCAGCGCTATACAGACCTTTCAATACCCGACGTATCGATAATCAACCTGAGATCGTTAAAGCGCTTCCAGAATAGCCCAGGTTTCTACAGAGTCAAAAGCTTTCTCAGTCTACAAAGGCAAGACACAGTGGCTGATTGATTTCATAGGTCTTTTTACAACTTGCCTTATGGTGAAAATGTGGTCTATGGTGCTAAATCTTCTGCAAAACCCAGCCTTCTCGGTGGCTGGAATCCATCAAGATTGTTGGTGAGGGATTCGTCATAACTCTCGAGAACAGCTTGTATATGTGGCTTAAAAGTAAGATCGGTTGGTAATTTTAAGCAGGGTATTATCACCTTTTTAAAAAACAGAATGACCTCACTTTAGCCACCCTTTGGGAGAATTGCCCTGTTGAAGAATGGAGTCGAATAACTTCGTAACTCACCTAAAACAGGGTTACCCTGCTTTTAGGAACTCGTAGTAACTCTATCCTTTCCAGGAGCTCTTCCCCTTTGAGCTGCTTAAGAGCCAGACTAACCTCATCAATGCTGACTGTAGGAAGCTCACCGGAGAGATGCCGAGTCAGACTGGCACATGGATCGTTACCCGGTAATCAGGTTGAGGAGCCTGTGACGCGTACAATTTGCAATAGAAATTCTTGATCTCAGATAAGATTCCAGACTTAGAAGAAACAATCAAACCAGAACAGCTCCTAAGCTTCGACAGATGGCTTCTCCGAGCTTCTCACAAAAACCTTTGACCTCTATTCTGCTCAATCGCTTCAGTTATCCTTTGCGTATTTGAGCAGCGAAGATCTCGGCGTATCAATTTGCGGATCCACTTCGAAAGAAGTTTCACATCTGTCGATGTGGTGTCCTCATAGTTTCGACATTCCTCCATAAGACCAAGCGTCTCATCGGAGACTTTGTTTTTCCTGCCAGTACGCTTACTTCCTGAAAACCCTTTACCCCATCACGTATGGAGTCCACTACGGCATCGAGTGCCTCGTCAGCTGCCATTGTGGTTTCCGATGGGTTAAGGGTATCGAATCGGTTTTTAATTCCAGTTGGAATTTTCAGAGCCCATCACGTTTTGTCAGGTTGGAGAGTTAGGTTGAGAGTAGACTTCATCAGGTGGGCTCTCTGTGCTGTAGGCTGTGCCTCCTCAACAACGTGTGTATTCACGGTGCCTCTCAACAATTGGTGATCGCTACTGGTTTTAAACCTATTAATCACAAGACATCATATGTGTTTCCGGTCCGTCATGATAAAATCTATCTCGTTCCTTGTCACAGTATCGGACTTTGCCATGTCCATTTTCTGTGGGTCTTCTTCTTAAAGTATGAGTTCATTAAGAAGAGCCCTTCTTTTTCGAGGGAATTGACTAGCATTTGTCCACTGCGTTTTCAACTACCGACACCGTGAGGTCCTAAACACGATTTGATGCCAGTTCGTACACCCACTTTGGCTTTGAAATCCCCCATAACAACATTATAGAAGGCCTTGTAGGTAGTATGCAAGGTCCGGGATACATCCTCGTATGTGGCCCACTTCGCCGATTGTGCAGAAGTGGGCGCATACACTTGTATCACTTTGAGGGTATACCTCTTAGTGAGCTTAAGTACAAGGCCACGCTAGTCGACACACTCGAGACTGTGATTATGTTGTTAGTAAGGATTTGTTGACGAGGAATCCACGCCGCCTTGTGACGGATGGTCGCCCTCTCGGAAGTAGAGAAGGTGACCCGATGGCAAGGTTGACGGTGTCCCTGTCTTCAGACTTCTCCACAACCCTAGAACGTGCCATCGAATCTTACCCAGTTCCACCTCCAGCTCGGCCAGGTGTTCGCTAAGTCTCAGCGTTCGTCCTTTATACGTAGCCAGGTCATGTTTTCAGTGATAGCGATCTGTAGCCCGGGGATTCTCAGCGCCGCTAGGAATAGTGGGACTACCGAGAACTAGGGGCCGTGCCTTCGTTGACGTGCATTAAAAGAATTGCTCATAATTGCCATGCTGAGTAGGCGGATTGGCAATGACTGATTGCTACCTGTACTGCGGATCTACCTACTCCCAAAGTAAGGCAGCTCCAGTCAAGGAGGTGGGTTGTACATCCCTACGCCGCCTTTTTATTTAGTTATAGTTTTAATTAGTTATATGTATATTTTTTGCATTTCCTAATTTATTTATCTTTTTTTTTTGTAATGTACGCCTTAAATTTTCCTAACCACCCAAAGGTTGATTAGTAGAGAATGCCATCGGCGTTAAATCCGCCTTTGTACCATTTTTTTTGTGTGCACAAAGATTAAATAAATCAATAAATATCAATATACATACATAGTATATTATACATTATTATATATATACTATAAACAAGAAGATGTCGCACACTCTGATTGCATCCTCCAGACGATATTGCCTTAGAATGAACTTAGACAAGACGAGGGTCATGTTCAAAGAACACGTAGTCCCGAGACCGCTCAATATCGATGGTTTACCATGGGCACATATTGGTGTTGAACTCCTTCGAGAGGAAGCCGATAGGAGGATCCATTTAGGCCGGGCTGCATTTAGAAGCTAAACACATTCTCACGTAGTCGATACCGCTGTGTTTGAAGATGAGTGTCTTCAACAAATGCTATCTCCCCGTAACGACCTACGGTACGAAACGTGGCCTTTGTCTATAGGATTGGTCCACAAGTATGCTGTTTCTTAACGGGCTATAGAGCGCACCATGCTTGAGTTCCTTTCTCGGATAAAATTCGTAACGAATTTATCTGAATAGTTGATTGGTTTATGACTATTTTGAACTGATTGGTTTTAAAACAGGTTCATGAAACGTTTTTGCTCGTTTACTTAATATTGTTTTAATTACACCATGACAATAATAAATAACTAAAACTGTAATAAATAACTAAGTGATGGGAAGAAAATTTATTTTTATTTCTAGACGTTTAGTTCAAAGAGAATTGTTAATCACTGCACATCATCCCTTTCAGTTGTCAATATTAAACAAGAATTTTGACGATACAACCTCAGTCCCAAAAGGTTTCAACTAACCCTTTCAGCGTAAATACATAAGCAAATATATCGAAACTTTGTAAGAATCTAAAAGGTTTTAAACTTCCGAACGTAAATATATACATTTTTTAAATAACCTCTTTTAAGATCAGCGTTTTATATAATTCTAATATCAGGCCTGACAGACGGTGTTCTGCAAGATATACCAATCGATTAGGATATTAAACTAAGTAAGCATAGAGATAAAGATATTTCAAGTCGATACAGCAGCTTGCTTGTAGCGCCATCTGCAGAGCTTTTACTTATTTATCTAATCCATCCTTATTACACAAAAAATTCAATAAATCGGTCCAGACGTTTGAAGGAGTTATCTGTCAGAATACATTCAGAAGAATAATAAGTAACTAAAATTATTAAGATCCTATATTTTCTTTAACTTTATTTATGTATCTATAAAAATATGTTATATTTACAACAAGAGTCAATATTGTTTTCTAGTAGATTTAGTTAGTTTATTGCTCAGTTTCTTTGTTTTTAATTTATAATAAAACCTCAAGACAAAGAGAATCACTCCTGTTCTTTTTATAAAAAGTAATAAGACCCTTGACGCATTACGTAAGGACGCATTATGTTTTTTTTTTATGGCATACGTAGGCATACGGGCAGTCGGGCCAACTGATGAGAAGTGGTCACCGACGCCCATGGACATTGGTAATACCAGAGGTAACCAACGCGCTGCCTACCGTGAGGACATACAGGTGTTAAGTCTCGTTTAATACGCCAGTAAATACGCTGGCTACTGTGCCCTTCAAACCGAAACACAGCAGTGTTTTCACTCTACTGCTTTGCGGCAGAAATAGGCACCACGGTGGTACCCACCCAGACGGTCTCCTGTAAAAAGTGGACCTACCACCGGTTAGTACTGTCTGTTACATAAGACGCCCTTGTCAAAGAATGGGTTTGTTGTTTTTATTTTAATATGTTGTTGATTGTGTTCAATTTATATAATCATTATTTTGTAAAGAAATCGGATAGTAAAAATTATTTTATTTAATACTCCTCTTATTACAAAACTGTAAAAGAAAGCATTTTAATTATCAACTTTATATTATTACAGATAAAATATTTTAAATCCTTTACTATTAATAATATAATTTTATCGATTTATAATCTTTTATTATTCAGTAACGAAAATTGTTATAAATGAATATAAAATTATATGTTTGTTCCCTACATATAAGTAAATATAAAAATAAAAAATTATATCGCTTGGTTTGAAATGACCAAAGGGTCTGATAGATTAATGGGGTGATAGGTCAAAGGGGTTTATGTATAGTGTCCAGTGATGCATGACGCATAAAGCAAAATATTTTTATTTTACTGACGATTATTTTACTTACGATAATTATTTTCAATTATGAGAATAGTTATGACCTCCGAATCGATTTTTACGACGGCGGCCGATCTATATCAGAGATCAGCCAACTGCGCAGGAGAATTATAGTGCACCCAAATATTTTTTAAAGGATCTCGTGCTCTGTGGAGTACACCTATTAGAACATACCAGAAGTGGGGAGCCGTTTCACAGGCGCGTCTCCCCACCGAGTAACTTAACTGCGCCAAGGGCCCCCAGATGGGGAGCCTTGGCTTGGCCCGTTACTTTTGGTTTCGTTAGCATGCTGAATCGAGTGCTGCTCAGGTGGGCCGACGCCTCGGCTCGATTCAGACGCTTCTCAAGGATAATTTAATAGCTAGAAGAGCTCTACTTGAACTTTACTACCACTTCTTTAAGCGTGGCGCTGGGAGAAGAAGTGGCGCAAGAAACCCAGCAATGCTCCTTTCTAATATGGTATTAAGCTACAGTGTCTATAGATGAGGGTATGTCAGTTTGACCTCACCGGTGGGCTCAACGTCATTTATTTATTTATTTAATAGGGCTTACCAACTTATTACATACAAGTCTTTCAACTTACGGATATAATAAACTGCTACAGTTTATGTACATATTAAAATTAATGAAACACAACATTTACTTATAACATATTTTTAAGAGGACAGAAACCGATTTAAGTAAAAAAAACTAAATAAAGACATTTCAAAAATAAATAAAAACCTAATAAAGTAAAATAAAGTAGTAATTAAAGATTTTAAATTATGAGCAAAATTTATACAATTTCTTTTTAAAGTTCAAAATATTTCAGACAAGATATTGATATTACAGTTATGGAATAAAGCATTATAAGCATGTACTGATAGGGCCAATGGCGTGTGTTGATTTCACTTATTTTTGGTAAATTTTACGTAAGGTTTGTAATTGTGTGGTTGTGCGTTTATCCTGGGAACGTTTATATTTATGTCCAGCAGAAGGGACCGACAATCCAGTTTATATGACAAAAGTTATTGAAGGAATACAATACTCATTATGTCTTTTCGTTTGTGTAAAGTGGACATGTTAAAATACTTAAGCCTTTTTTCGTAACTGAGCACCTTATGATGCACACTTCAATGTAACTTAACCTAGCTACCATTTTACTTTGTGCTTTTTCTAAATGTTGTACGTTGTTTTGATACAAATGTTTTGATACCACACAACAGAACAAAAGTCTATATTTCTGCAAATCAATGAATAATATAGGCATTTTAAAACTTTGGTGGATTTAAATTGTTTCGTTACGGTAACTACCGTATGTCGATATAGTAAAACGCATTTCTGAATCAAGATGTATACTTAAATCTTTTATATTATTTACTTTATTTAATCTATGGTTAAATATGTAATATTCAGCAGGGAATATTGAACCCCCGTTTACCATAGATTGCGTCACCCTACGCAATTGGTAATCCCCGGCGATTGCCGAGTGTGCGTATCATTCCCGCTCTACCAGGCTCAGTAGGGAGGTATGATGGGGCTGGTTCTGTAACAAATACAAAAAATAAATTAACGTTCAGCAGCCCGAGTATAGTTGTAATAACAACTAGTTCGGCCGAAAAACAAGATAATAAAACTAAGAAACAAGATCGCTTTGTCAAGCGGCTGGCAACATAAACTAGCCGCGCACAAGGCCACCGCTTGCGATAGCGCAATAAACTCAAAAGCGCTGACGTCCACGGTGCGACAAAAGATATTATGAGCACAGGTGCACTCAAAAATGTAGATGGCGAAGCACGACGACTTCGCGGAGGCGGACAATGGATACCGCGCGGTAAGCAGCATTTGCATTCGTCACCGCGGCGGATGTGCTGCTTGATTAAATCGTCTAAATCAAAGAGATCTAGCGATCTTTGGAATGATGCGCAGTTTTGGACGTGCTGCCATTGTATGGCAAGCATGTTATACAATAGCATAGCCATGCATGCTTGCCATAGCATGCATGGCATAGCATGCATGGCATAGCATGCTGGCTATTTGAGACGGTGGCGGGTCGCTGTGCTCTTGAAGTCGGCTCCAGCTCTGGCTATTGCCACACGGCGCAGAGTACCCAAGCATTGGAAGGACGGAGGGGTGGGAAGGCAGTGTTGTGGGATGGGTTTGGTGGTCGCCTCGAAGAGGTTTCCCTGGGGTTCGCAGGAACTCTGCGTTTTGGCGCCTTTGTGCAGCAGGGGTAGGTTGGGTCATGAGGTCGGGATTGCGGCAGTTAAAGCACGCAGGAGCTCGAAAGTGGCAAGGACTTCTTTGTCTTTGTGTCTGTATATTAAAACGTTTGGAGAAAAGACGTCTGTTCTAAATTCTGGCTCATAGGAACAACATCAAATATTAATGGAACAAAAAAGTTCTAGAAGACTTTAGTCCAATATATTTCTATCAGACCTAAAAATAATCACCAATTTGTAAGTAACAACACCGAGACACTTCAAACGGCTATTTATTCTTTGAATTGTTAAATTTGATCTATCCAGCCCATTTTTCTAAAATAAATTTTAAGGGTTTAATATTAAGTTGGATAATTGCGATAAATATAATGCATACGTGCACAAGTATATGCGTTATGTACTTGTATACGTAGACAATTATATACTTTTCTTAAGAGTAGGTTTACTTTTATATCCTAGAGAATACATTATTTTGAATATTGGTTTAATGTAAGGAAACAAAGGAAAAAATAGTAAAAACTAGAGAAATAGGTTTTAAAACTGTAAATTTAACAACTTACGTGCGTAAAATTTATTTCTTTTATGTTTAACTTTATCGTATATTAACAGAATAATGCAATTTAACAATATACAATAAAGGCAAATCCCGTACTCTGCTTTTAAAAATAAAACATTTTAGTCCCTGGCATAAAAGCTGAATTTACAAATCTTAGTTTTTCTCTACGATTCACTTTGAATAAGTATGGAGATTTTTCAATGCGAGAACTGAAAATATTCCATGCAATCCTGAAGCTAGTTGCTAATTCATTATTTTAATGCATGATTACATTTTGCTTTATCACTTATGGATATTGGATGTGTGTCTGACAAAATTGAATATTTTATCACTAATTATAAAGTCCATAGCATTGCATGAATTATCAACGATATGGGAACCTTTACAACCTTACTAAACATAAACATTTTACGTGTTTAAAACATTTTTTAAAACGTCATGGCCGTCAAAAGTTATAATTTTAATGAAAACAGATGATTGAGATTTATGGAACAAATAAACCTCTCTTCAGATTAAGAATAATAACGATACCAAAGTACAACAATCACTGCAGCTATATTTTTTTATATATCATTGAGATTGACTTGAGCAGTCATTAAGGGCAGAAAAAAAAAGTGTGAAGTTAATTGTTAGCAAAGTATAGGTTTTGGCAACAAATTGTGCACCTAATATTTATAATAGTACAGACCTCCTAGTCGGTTCCCACCAGTGTGGGTGATATACATGTTCAGCATCAAACACATAGGTATATATTCAATTCAACGTTCATTACTTTTATTAATGGTAACTAAACAGACCATTTACACTTTATAAACTTTGTGGTATTGTTAAAAAATTGTAGATTAAAAACAAGTAATTTCGGTGACATCAGCTACAGAAATAAGCCAGAACTAACGTACATACGACACAGACAAACGAAATTTCAAAGAATATAATTGTTTGTTATATTTATTGGTTATACATCAAAATGTCAAGTTTGTAGTTTAATGTTTATCATCATTTGTAGTTTAATGAAACAAAATAGATTTTTATATATATTTTACTTCATTCCCCCCTAATGGATAGGGGTGTATTAGGGGAGGCCTATGTCCAGCTGTGGACTAACAAAGGCTGATGATGTGTGATGTGACGTGTCACTTAATTATTATTATTTTACGAAGCTTTTTGACTATTTTAATTAGGCAGTTAAAAGTTTTACATGACTGATGATAAAATATTTATTACACAATTAGCGTATTAGCATATTAAGAACACCAAACCAGAAAACACAATCTATTCACAAATTAACATTCTGAACAATATAACGTAATACGTTTGCTTTAAAACATGACTATTCTGCTTTAGTGAATTGCTAATGTGCTGTCTGCGCAATTGTCAATCCGTGGTTTTGCTTCAGCAAAATTTGTAAGGATATTCTGTTATTTTACTTTATCATTTAGTTAAATATCTTACAAAGATATTAATAAATAAAAAAATTAGTTATTTTTATTAGTAATGAAAAAATTAAATTAGTTCATAATATATAAATAGTCCGCTCATGCAAGCGTATCCGTGCGCAAATTAACGAATTCACATATAATTTTTACAAATAGCTTCTAGACGATTATAAACAGTCAGTTAAGTTTTTCAATATGTATTCTGCCAATATTTTTATATATTTAATCAATAATGGCATACGCAGGCAGACGAGCAGTCGGGCCACCTGATGGGAAGTGGTCACCGACGCTCATAGTCATTGGCAATACCAGTGGTATCGCCAACGCGCTGCCTACCGTGAGACATAGGGTGTTAATTCTCGTTTACCCAGTAAATACGCTGGCTACGGTGCCCTTCAAACCGATACCCAGCAGTGTTTTCACACTACTGCTTCGCGGCAGAAATAGGCATCGCGGTGGTACCTACCCAGACGGTCTCCTGTAAAAATGATAATGTGTGATACCAAAATATAAATTATAGTACTTATTTCAAATACAATTTTCAAGATACAGCACTGCAATCTCTACTAACGACGTTTTGGACACCTGGGACTTGAAATTCAGCAAAATATTTGGCGAAGAATTTATCCACTGTAACTTTAACTACGAAAATAAAGTTAGGAGAGAGAAAGAAGAAACAAATTGGGTTCATACATGTTAATTAACATTTAACCTTCTCGGTTTTCATTTTTCTATCACATTTCTTGGTTTTGATGCATGATATCTTAATGAACATTTGTTTGCGCCTTTTTAAGTAGCTTGTTATTTCCTTACGTATAATACAAAATGGACTTCATATGACGAATAATAATATTTTACAAGTCACCTTATAAAATTAAGGCAGGATGATATAGGAAATAATAAAATGGTCTAAGTACTTTTGTTGAAAGTGAATTTAGTATATTCATGTCACAGTAAAAATGTAAGACAAGAAATTTTAATTTACATTATTTAATTACCAATAGGTTATAAACATGAGTTATAGCCATTCTATTTTATTAAAATCCATGGGAGAAAAAAGTAGAATTTAGGTGAGTTGAAGATTTTTGATTAATATAGTTAGATTGTGAGTTGATTGATATACAAATTTGAATATATGTCTATGCACTACGTGGTTTTGATTAATCGGTCATAGTTTTCTCATGTTATGTTATGTCATGGTTTTACAAATTGGACCTCATTTTGATTGAAGTATTATTATTTTTTAGTTACATAAAATTTGGTGATTAAAGATAAGTTAATAATATAAATTTACCATAGGCGAGCCAACTTAATAATTAATAATAATTTTAAAGTAGATTCTGCAAATGGGAACGTGTTAGAAAAGTTTGCATCAAAAGCTTACGAACTTATGAAATTTGCTTTAAAAGTAGCAAATATAAGAACTTTGATGCTGGTAACCGACAGTTTGCAATTAAAATATAATTGACTTTTTGTCTTCATCCTATAAAGTAGAGAAATTGTTTTATTCAGATATCGCTCTAAGTGAGGCATGAAACTACTTCTGCTATACTTTTTTTGTACTACTCACTAACAATAGTTGGTTTAAATCTTGCCATAATACAAATATCGTTCCGTTATGATTATTTAGTGAGATATATCACTCACACCACATCATCATCATCATCATCAGCCTTTAATAGTCCACTGCTGGACATAGGCCTCCCCTAAACACCTCTATCCATTAGGGGGTTTTGGACCGTATCCCATCACGCTGATTCAATGCGCGTTGGTGGGTGGACCGAATTTTTTAAATGTCCATCCGACACATGGTACATCTTACTTTTCAGACAATTGGGTGATCAGTCCAAATTGCCCTAACCAACTAGGGAACAACAATGAAAATTTGTTGAGTCCCCGCAGGATTCGAACCCACGACCTCCGGTTTCTAAAGCACACGCCCATACCACTAGGCTACGGAGGCAGTATTTATTTAGTGATTATAATAGCTTTAAACTCTACATGAACATTTATTGACAAGCTAACGTTTAAACTTAAAAGGTGCTATTAAAATTACAAACTTATAGACATTAAGAAAAGGTTTTTAAAGTATAAACCGTAACTATCGTTAGTTTCGCATAAAGATGTCTTTGAACTTCTGATTGACCAAAATAAATCCCAATCAAAAGCGAGTCTTTTGACATCGGGCTAACTGTATTTTTCATGCATATGCTTTGAATGACTAATGTCATGAATATTTAAAAAGCTGTATTCAAAATGTAAGGAAAAGCCCCGTAAGTCGTGTTAACAATCGATACAAAATGATGATAATTAAGCCCTGGTTTATTATAATACTCTTTTAAAAATAATTCTATGAAATTCTAAAATTGTTAACAGCAAATTTACAAACGGGTAACAGATATCAACGAATTTACACTAAGCTACTTTATAAGTCGATATTTAATGATTTTTTTTATCATAATTTTTAATTAAAACGTTTTAACACTCCGGTGGCAGGTCCCCTGTTTACAGGAGACCGTCTGGTGAGTACCACGCGTGCCTATTTCTGCCACGAAGCAGTAGTGTGAAAACACTGCTGCGTTCCGGTTTGAAGGGCACCGTAGCCAGCGTATTTACTGGGTAAACAAGACTTAACACCCTATGTCTCACGGTAGGCAGCGCGTCGGCGATACCACTGGTATTGTCAACGTCTAGGGTGTCGGCGACCACTTTCCATCAGGTGGCCCGACTGCTCGTCTGCCTGCGTATGCTAAAAAAAAAAAAACTGTAACAAATGTGTCTATGTAAAAGTTGAACTCAGAAAATAAATATTTTAAATTAAATAATTAGTTTCTTTTATTGATTAGTTGTGTTTTTGCTTATTAGTATGGTTAAACCCGAGCTAATGGTATGACTATGCAGACACATAGTGTGTATCTTATTATGTATATTTCCCATGCGATGAAGGTAAAGGTGGTTTTGGAGTGTTTAATGATAAAACAATTTATATTTTTAGATAGTGTCTATGTGATGATGACAGGTCAATATTTCAATTATGTTTTTTCCAGCTGCAATTTCATCAACTATTATACTTAAGAATAGTGCAAATTGGTCTTGTTCTTATAGTTTTTATTAAATTGAACGTCAACGAAAATTATCTTCAATTTATGCATCTATGCATCAAAATTGAAAAATTATTGTTATATTATTATCTATGTTTAGATTTTTGGGTTATGAGTTTACTCTGTCATAAATTGATTATTTATGTCATTTCCTCTGTTTTGTAATGTCGTGTCGTGCACAAATAAAAGACAGTTATTTTAAAAGCTTGAGGGAGTTCAATTAAAATATCAAAATACAAGTAAACCTAATAAGATTCCTCGGAGAATGTGTCTTTTCTCAAACATTTTATAGAAAAAATTAGCTTGTATGCTATTTTATTGTATTTTAAATTATTCAGCCAAATGTTTGAATAACTTGACTCCTGCTTCTATTAAACAGGCACAAATAGTGACATCTTTTAATTTGGAATTCGTTCCAAGCAATAATTTAAATAAAATATTGTGACAACGGAGAAAATTTTTTGCAAAATAAACAATACTTTATTAGCACTAAACAAAAATGTTATTAAAATAAATTTTGTAATAATAGCACACAATGTATGAACCTGGTACATCAATATATTCAGAGAATAGCCAGTAAAGAACTTAAAATTGAACTCTACTTGAATAGTTGTAAAATGGATGTATTACTGAGCACTGGCTTCAAGAATATCAGTTAATGTTAAATCTTAGATGTCACTAGGTTGCTAGTCTGTTCAGTAGAGATAAAGCAATAGTGGAGCTTTTAGATTTTCAAATTTTAAAGTACTATTAATAATCATTAATAGTACTTTAAAATTGGAAAATCGTAAAGATATTGTTAGCCTCTCTGTTAAACGGACTATTGAAATAGCCTGTGCGGAGCTTAAGCACTTCATTGTTGTATACGTGTACAGACCCCCCACAGCGTTATATGAACCTTTTAAAGTTGTTCTAAAAGAGATATTATTAAAACTATCTGAATCTTATAAGTATATTATAATTTGTGGTGACTTTTGTATTAATTTATTAGATAATTGCAACACCACAATTAGATTCAGATCATTGTTAAGTTCATAAAACCTTTTAAATTTATTTATATATATACTAATTGTCAACAATTCTATAAATCAATTATTAAAATGTTTACTTCTGACCATTGTGGTCAATTGCCTCCTTTCAAATAAATAAAATGTTTTTTTAACAAAAGTTCACAAGAAACAAAAATGTTTGTTCCTATCGTTCGGAAGTAATATATTGCAAAAAATTACTTATTGACATTGTGATAAAAATCCATATGTGCTTTTTAGTGAATTACTCACTTTAATAAGAATAGAATTTAATACTATATTTTCTTTTTAAACGGTTAAATCTAAAGGTTTGTGTGACATGGCTCTTAAATTCTCTATGACTTAGGTGGCTTTAAACGAGAAATGACAATCCGCTGGGCCTTGAAGATGACAGATATTCAAATATATTGATAATAATGTTGTTTAGCCGATTTCGATTATGGCGATTGATTTATATTAGGGATTAGCCAGCTACGCAGGAGACATTATTACAAACAAGTATACGCATATACACGGGTGCATTCCCACTTCCTTCACTCTTGGAGTCCGATGGAACAAATAACCGACATGACCGGAGATAGGTTACGTGCAGGACCGACTGTGTACATGTTGCCCTTACTAAATAAAACATGACAATAAAAATTGTAGTCCTTACAGGATTCATACATGACCTCCGGTTTTTAAATCACAAGCCCATACCAGGCTACAGAGACATTTTGAAAATAATTATAATTGCTATGAACATAGAACACTTCTTAAGGATTTTTATTTATTGAAATAAAGTATTACCAAATAAGGCTTAATCTGCAAATCTAACTACAATCATGAACTCCCACTGAAGGATTGGTACACTTAAAGTTAGAAGTAATATGCGATTCATAATGTAGCGAATTAATACTAATACAACTCCCTCTATTTTTCTAAGTTACCATGGGTTCGGGTTCTATTCCATTTTATAAAGAGCGAATGGCACTTGTCTTTTACAACAAAATAACAACCGATGTATGGGTCAGTAAATTTATTGTAATTTTATAAAGATTTTTTTTATAAGTCGACTATTAAACCGTTATTTTTTGTGTGAAAAAATTTATTTCTCGTTTAAAATAATAATTGTATTCCTCATTTAAACACGAAGTTGTAATTTTTTCATTTGCACGGATATACCTAAACGTTAATTATATATTATAACTACAGGCAAACAGATGTTAAATTTATTTCTGTAAATAAAATTCTACGAGTTTTTATGACATCTCACTAATCATTTACTGTTTATTTGTTCACTTTTTAAATTTATTGCATTTAAATATTTTTATATGAATTTTATTCAAATGTAATATTATCTTTTTTAATTTTTGGATATTCGTGCCGATTAAAAAATATCGTGGGGCATATCTAAATTATTGTAGACAGTTATTAAATTAGTCTTTTTAAATGCTGGCTTAACTCCAGAAAAGAAGTCGGTAGTTTATATCCAACAACTTACATTTACTATTATATGGTAATAGTTACACTGTGAAAAGATTTTTTTTATTTCAAAAACCCTTTTTATTGCTTATACTTCGGAAAAACCTTCACCTTTCGTCAAAACAATTGAATATCTATGATAATTTATTAATAAAGAAAATACTTTGAGACTATTTTGCTTGAGCTATAAAAATGAATGTATGTACCTCGAACGCTTCGAGGTTTCGCTTCGCAATTTGCTCTAAGACACGGACGAGATGAGGTCTTTAATATACTATTAAGTTCTGCACACGGACAAGATTATGTTGGCATGCTCTAGTTATTGAGTTATTAAAACACGATTTAAAGGAAAATTCCCTTGCTCTCAAGATCTCTGCATCCATACACGTAAATGTAACATGTTTTGAGTTGTTACAAATATATTTATTGACATAGAAAAATATCACAATTATCTGATCCCTATAGCCACAATAAATAATGCTTCGTATCATTGTTAAGCTTATAATCTCACTGCTTTTAATTCCAAAGCAATTAAAGATGCTGACAAAATATGAACACAATATTTTTTACGCTTCAACGTCACCTTTCGCAAACAAGGTAGTCGAAGGTGCAACAAATAGAAGTGTCTAATATTTAAAGGTCAACAAAGATAATTAATACCTATGAAATAAATTATTGCATTTTCATTTCAACCAACTTCACCTGTGGGTAAGCGACACGTTTTGCTCATTAAAATGCAGTGTAAGACCTCAATACAATCACCGCCCTTGTACGTAGAGTTTCACGTCTTATCCACCCAATTATTGCGCGTTATTTCGTAGTCGGCAGGCTGACTATTTAATAAATTGTATTCATTTTTTGAAACTTATATTCCGTCATCCATATTTGTAAATTTCTTTTTTGGCAGCGGAATGCAGCAGTCGTTGAACCAAGGTTATTTTCTGCCACTAAAATAAATCACGTATTACAGAATGCTATTAACCGAATCAGTATCGGTGACACTGTATATATCCATTAATAAGCATGCCTGGTAATACAATTAGAGTGAATATAATACTGAGTTGGTGATCTGTGAAGAACGGCTATCACCTCAGTATACCCTTAATAACCTTGCGATAAAAAAATAATGCTAAGAATTCGTATACATAAAATATAAGTTGAAAATGAGCGAATGAATAACATACACTTTATTTGTTGTATTCGACATTTTTTTCTTTTTATAAGTAAAAGTGGTAGTACCGGGACTCAAAAGCTATTTAAATATTGAAAAATCAAACATCAAACTGTTTTTTTAAGCTTAAATATTTATATGAAAAAAAGTTAAGGACGGAAATACTGGAAGGACCACCGTTGTGCCTGCGCAAAGCGGCAATGTAAAGACACTACTGTATTCCGGTTTAAAGGGCATAGCAGCCAACATGATAATTGAGTAATTAAGATATTATATATACCCCGGGTTTCTGGGCGAACAATGCTGCACTTCGCAAATGCAAGACACATAACATCAAGTGAATGCAATTTTCGTCTCGTCGCAGTATTTTGTACAAAAGCCAATATAATCCATTCAAATTAAATAGTTGTTATAGCTTTCCACAGATAATTTATAGATATCAACAAATCTAATAGCTGTCTAATCGTTGTGATATTTGTCTATATTTACAAAGCCTGTAGCTGTTATTATTTAATTGCAATGATAAGTAGAATCGTTTTGGTATGGGAAAAAGTTTTTCTTTGTGTAAAACAGTCGCCCCTATAATTATCGCTTTTAAAAAGGAAATTATTTTAGACTTTGATTGTGAAATCAAATACGTCTAAATACGTTAATATTGTAATAAACTAAATAATTTGTAATAAAATTTTATTGCCTATAAATACAATTAAGCCATTTAAATTTACGGGAAAAAAAGATGATTTAATACTTACTTCTCTGAGATTTAAAAGTGAAGGAAGTTGCCCCTTAAATTATAAAACCCTAATATACATAACATCAGCTCTTTAAAGGTTCAATTTTAATATTCCTAATAAATGTCTTTTTAATAATTTCTACTTTGGTAGCAATGACAATATCAAGATTAAAACCCTGTAGGAATTTATTTATTACAATATATCTGCTTCAAGCGAGTTAGAAAAAATAACAACAAAGAACATCAAACCAAACTAATCAAAACAAACTAATGGAAAACAAACCAGTGGGAGAATTTCTAAGAAATTAAGACTCTCTCACTAAAAACATGGTTTTAACATTTTTATTTGCAATTATTTTTAAGTTATAAAAATTTTAAATGACTATATTCGTCTAAAGCGAAATTGTAAGAAAATAATATTTTATAAAATAAATTAAACTTAAAATTTACAGTACGAACGAACGACAGTATCTGCCATTATCTTGAATATGGCATCATACGTTCATTATAAACAACACCACAACACCTTTATTTAAATTAGCACTGCACAAGATCCATTTTTAATTATTTTTCCACTTATTTCGTTAATATTTACGTATTTAGCTATTTTACATTACATGGAGCCATTTTGTTTCCTGTTGTATTTTTATAGCTATGTTTTCATTAAGTTGCCGCCTTTTTTATGATACATTTTTTAAATAAGATTTTATGGCTTAGTAGCAAGACCTTGAAGCTTTTACGATTCATGCATTTACGGAAAATTATATATTTATAATTAAATACCAAAATTATTACAGACATACATTAATCTATTTAAAATGCATATTTTTTCTTATAACGTTACAAACATAATGTAGGAGCACTAAAACTTCATGTGGTATTAGTCTGCCCTACCCTAGTTTGCAATATAAAAGCTGAGTGAGGGGGTGACGAGCGAATCTTCTGTCCGAGCACATTTCAAAACACATGGTGGACAATCCTGTACCAAGCTCTATTGTTATTATTGTAAATAGTAATCATGACTGAGGAAAGTATTTAATAAGTAATGATTTTTTTACATTAACTTCTCATCAAATCGCGTGACGATATATCACTAATATTTAAATATTTGTGCCAACACGCAGTATTATCCGAAGCGCATGTGTGCATAAAATGCGGATATCTGTATAAATTTTGCCTTAAGATGTGACATATCTGTTGCAACAAGACTGTTGAAATCGGTCATCGAAAAAAGAAGCAGTGTCAATACAAAGTGACCATGTTGAAAAATAGTTATTTTAATAATGTGCACAGTGACTTCCGTAAAATGTGCCACCTCGCTTATTTGTACGTATATGTCCCTGTACTCAGCCGCGGAGTATACATATGTAATGAGCGAACTCGTGATGTCCTCCCGTACATTTACGGATTGGGCAAGTTTTGCTAGAGAATTTCAACATTTTGCTGTAAACCACAGCGTAAACTTTGTTGACCCTCAAACCGGAACCCAGTCCCTAAATATTGAATGATTGTGTAGACTGTGCAGGAATATGAGGCGAAAGGCATGAAATTTGGCAGAGGCACGATTCCGGTTGGCTTTTCCTGATCTGAAAACCAGGTATCATGAGTTTTGAAAAGCAGCTCGGTGTGCTTTAGCCGCCAAAAGTTTAAAATTGTTAGTACTTTAATACTACTTTACTAGTCACTCATGTCTATTGTTTTATTATGAAAATAATAGAATATTAGAGTTGTTATGTTGGCGGTATTACTCACCGAATTTATTCAATATGGCCGACTTTCATTGGGAAATTTTCAAATCACTGTTTATTTTTTTTTTGAAAAGCAATTCTCTCCTAGCGATTTTGATTAAAACATATATAATTAAATATTATTATCTATCAAATGAAATATTATTTACTAAGCAAATACTTTTCTATCAAACTGTAGTATTACCATTTGTTTCGAATAAAATATTTACTCACTAAAACTTACATAAAAGTTGAAATTTGCATTTGTCTGTCTGTCTTTATTTGTTATTATAAATTAAGATCTGCTTTTTCACTGTTTATGACAATAGTTTGTGTTAAGACAAGTTCATTCGTAAAACTCTATATGACATACAACAAAAACCATAGTAAATTATGATTTTAATAATTCATTTTGTCTCGCGCTTGTTGACATAATCTGCTAGCGTTTGACCTTATTTCGTCTTTAGGCCCACCTAAGAGATGGTATAGGAGGTTATACGGAAATAAGTGACTTATACGGAAATAAGTTTTAGATGATTTCGCAAAGCTGAGCTTCAGCTAGTTCACAAGAGAGGAAAAAAAGATCAAATCAAAAAATTTCTCTTCTTCTTCTTGTTTTACTTATAATGGCTTTACCAAAAACATCTTAGTGATGCCAATGTCAAGGTTGGAGAAACGGAGAGTAATTTAAAAAAATAGTTAAGTAATAATATCTATTGAACGGTAAGAAGAACTATGACAATTGATCCGCTGAAATACCTGGGACAAGCACAAAACCATAAATTAGTAAATACAAAACATTATAACGGACAGAACAAACAATGACATATACTATTAAAAGAGAGCATAAACTTATGATAAGGAAAGGTGTTAAAAAAATTACATGTCAAAAATATTATAAATTTGAAATTGTGTATCTAATCTACAAGATAAATTGAAATAAAAATTTACGTTACAGGATTAGCGTGGCGTAATACAATCCAAAAACCCTCTAATGGATAGGGGTGTATTTGGGAGGCCTATATCCAGCAGTAGAATCATGGACGTTTGTTACTGACAGGCTACCTTCGGCTATGTATCATGAATGCTCCTATTAATTTAGGTTGACTAGCTGAATGCTCCGTAATCATTTAATGAATGTATTATTTTGCAATTATATTTCATATTATTATCGCCATCTTCAACGGCATGTTAATTAAAAGCGATTCGGATTATATACTTTTTAATTTGTAGCTATAATCACAAAAAAGTTATACCACGTTTAAATCAATCATTACGTACTGATATATTATAGACCTATTTGATTGTGTTATATTCGTAGCACCTGAACATTAAACACTTTACCGTTTTTAATAGGCAGGTTAATTTTTAAGTAAGTTATATTTTAATCTATACAACGAAAGTAAAAGCATCCTTTGATATTTCTCTTGTGTTTAATGATATACATATATCCTGCTATAAATTGTAAAACACGTTTTAATTCTTCTTTCTTTGAGACAAGAACAACAACAACAACAAAAGAGATGTAACTCTGATTTTGCTGATAGACGCCACACAAACACACAACAGACTAACAACAGATAAGTTACTCAACAGAGACATCCTGTAACTTTGTAAAAATAGTTTTTTCTTCAAATCTGAAACATACAAAGATCTCAAATTTTTACGTAGCATAAATACGTACTGAGGTGACATTGTGAGATTTATTAAAAATTTATGTATGTTAATCAATTTATGTAAAGACGACTCACACTAGGTATATCCTTAGTTGACGGTTATTTTTTTAAATAGGCTTAAGGTTAAACTAACAGTTATTGAAGACCTTGATAAGTATTCATTAGGTTCTAAATTGAACAAATTAAATTTGACTAATATTTTGAATAATCACGGATATTAGATACGGTCTGGTCACCGACGAACGTTGGTAATATAGTTCCGTTTTACCGATTTAGAACAGTACCATAAGATCCCTCTAAGAAACTGAAGATACTGATATTACGCTCAGCATGTGGCTCAGCAGCTCAGCTCAAAAATGGATTCCAGAAATCTATATTTCTTAAATGAAATTTTGATTCTTCGTTCAAAACGAACGAAAACCGACGCATATTTTCAGTATTCTATAAATAATATCTCAACTGTATTAATAATCTCTGACTTTGACTTTGTCTGCCATAGTTAATCTTGTGTAAAAAGAAAACCATACTGCAATAGACGATTCATTTACCAGTCGGGCAAAAGGAAAGTTTTTCATTTATTTGCTTTGACCTATTTCAAGAGGATTTTTGCATTCGTGCATTTTTAACGACTTTGCTTTTGTGCATTTGCCAAATGTGTGGTCAGTTCATAGGCTTTGGCAAGGTGGGCTTGAATAGTTGGTTTTGTCAAAGTACCATTCGCAATGTTTTAAGTTTATTTTTGTTTTAGCGGTCAAAATAGAATTTCATCATCATCTGTGTCAAGCCACCGTTGGTTAGGACCAAATGGTCCTCATCGACTAGAAAACAACAATGAAAATTTGTTAATTCCTCGCAGGATTCGAACCAACGACCTCCGATTTCAAAGCACGCACCTACTACGGAGGCAATTAAAAAACTTAGGGGGTCTATATTAATCCTTACTTAAAAAAATGCTTTACTTTATAAAAAAACTAAACAATACAACATATTTTTCTCGAATGAAAACGCCCGAAGCAAACGAATCATTAACAGGTCGTGTTATAATCAATATAGACATTGCAGCAATAATATGCTTTCACAATGTTCCTTTACAACTTTCTTAAATTTATTAAGAGACAAAATCTGATCTAGAACTTGATTCTAGTCGTCACCAGAATCAAGAACGGTAACAATTGCCTTTACTTTTACTGAATATTTGGTACTTTATAGTATTAAAATTATTAAGCTTTTCTAAATTCAAATTTAATAAATACTTTGGTTATAGATATAGTGTGTGTAGTCATGATTGTCACAAATAGCCATCATCACGCGAGTAACTGAACTAAACTTAGCTAAACTAGTTATAAGGTACTTTACGATAGTGTTCACCATGAATAACAAGATAACTTGAGTATTTTGTTATATAATATAAGAACTTGAGCAAACATCTGCCGAGAAAGTCAACTTCTCGCAAGGGTCTTATTGCTCTATAAACTTTGCGTGTTCGTTAAGTCGCAATTTCTTTTACCCTTCCTTTGCTTAATTAAAGGAATGACAACGCCCATAATATTAAAAAGTTCAAAAAACAATTTCCTTACTGTAGGAGATACGGTTTATTGCATTAAAATAATAAAGGAAACACTCACATGTATAATATGATTTTTCAGTGTATATAACTGATAGTTAAGGAAATAATGGAATAAGAGGCATTATGTAAAATTTCCGGATCACTGAACTCTTGAAATTGTATTCTTTGAAGCACTGACACAACAAGATACCGGTGGTAGGTCCCTTGTTTACAGCAGACCGTCTGGGTGGGTTCCACGGCGGTGCCTATTTCTGCCGCGAAGCGGCAGTGTGAAAACACTGCTATGTTCCGGTTTAAAGGGCACCGTAGCCAGCGTATTTACTGGGTAAACTAGACTTAACACCCTATCTCTCAAGGTAAGCAATGCGCTGGCGATACCACTGGTATTGCCAATGACTATGGGCGTCGGTGACCACGTCCAATCAGGTGGCCCGACTCCTCATCTGCCTGCGTATACCATAAAAAAAGCAAGGTGAACGTCATTTTGTGCATTAACTTAAATTAGATTTATTGTTATAAGAAATAACGTTCGTGTTCTATTATGAGCTGTGTTGAAGTCTTCGTTAAAGAAAACGAGCCATACAACATGTAAATATTTCTTTTATTCTCAAGAATATTATACATATTAAATCAATTTTACCACTTTAATTCTCTATAATCAATCCTGACGTTTCAGACTATTTTCAGCGTCTATCATCACGCTAAGTCTGCCCGTGATCATGGATACTGGAAAGAGTTGGACTGGTCTGGAGTAAATATAAAGAATTAACTTAATTATTTAAGCATGTCTTTAAATGGTAGTATTATATTATATCATTTGGGTGTCATTTTATATCCAGGCTAGAATGTTAGTTGTTACGAGATCATAAGCTTTACGTACGAAGCGCTAAAACACCTGAATATGCTCGTAAACGTAACATATTCATGATATCCTTTACAAATTTATTGCAAGAGAAACTCGTAAAGATAATAACAGTAATAAAAATTACCTCAAGTTCCCATCCGATTTAAATCATATTGCTAAATATGGGAAATGTTTATTCCAATAAAATTGCGTTTATAAACAGGAATTGCATTTATTGACAATTATTTCAAAATTTACTAAAAAGTCAACAGAACCAACGATGTTTAATTTATATATATTAAACATATTTAACATCAAACATTCAAAAAGTTTATAAATTTTTCACTTTAAAACACAAGTATTACAAAGGCGGTTTAATGCCAGTGAAGTTGAGTTCCAGTCAATCAGACTAAAAAGTCACCTTTTTATATAAGTTTATAAATGTACTGCGTTTTATGAAAAGAAAAATTGGCTATTTGTATTGCTAAGTTTTGATTTTATTATGATCTAAATTTTTCTTTACGAGACTGTTCGACATATATTGCTTTCATCACATGCAACTTCTTTTAAAAACGTAACAGCGTGCATGATTCAAGTTGCCAAGATCAAATTTTTTTGCACCTGTTACGAGGCGAAAACAGAATTTTAAACATAAAATCTCAAAATAAGAACTGCTATGTGGTCTTGTTTCAAAGAATTGATTATGGTTTCTAGCGAACAGAATTTACATTTTTGTATCGTCCATTAAATGTAGTAATCGCTCGTGTAGACAAAGATTTGATATATTTTATTTAAATCGATCGAGTAACAAAAATAAACAGTGACAACAAGAGTCGTCGCGAAGTTTTAGTTTGTGTTTGATAAATCATTATCTCATCAGCTGAAAGATTCAATTTTAAAATATAAATATTATTGGATATCGTTTTTTCGATGTTTATATATTTGATTCAAAAAAAAAAACAAATCGGTAGTGGCACCTAGTAACTACCCTTCAATATAAACGCTTAAAATACTACGACTAAATGTCACCTACACATGTCATAAAAAATATTTTATCATAGCAGTAGTTAAAATATTACCTATAATTAATTTATACCTTTTGTATTGCAAAAACATTTGTAAAATATGTCTATTTTAGATTGAAAGTACATCCATTTTATGGCCGTTTTGAGCAACTAAATGTTGTGTTTTTATTAACAGTTGCAACCAATATACTGATATAGAACTATACGACCGTATTATTTAACAAACGGTAAATGCGCAACTGGACATTATTGAATCAGTTACAGTAATTTGAAAGCAATTGGAGTAATAAATAGCCAATTCGCATACTTTTTATAATAGATTTAATTTTTTTTTCAAAATTTTGAAGTCACTTTAAATTCTGTTTGTGCGCTAATGGTTAACATGTATTCAAATATTTAATTTAGCACTAAAGGAAGACGATTAAAATTTATCTATAATTACAGAAGTTCCTTATATTATAATATTTTAGTTACATTACGAGATCAACATTCATAAATATTTTTAATGACCTATGTATATAATATATAATAAACGCCACTTATTATATGTTATATACATAGGTCATTAAAAACCCCAGACGTCAAATAATAATTGTTGTTCGAAATGATGTTTACCGTATTGATTGTATTTAATTGGTAAAACTATACCTATATAAAGTATCATTCTATATCACGGCCTGAATTAATGTTTTTATTGCTTGATTACATAATACGGCCTAATAAAAAAATATTATGTAATAATTAGTTATTAAAATATTTTTACGGGTCGTTATTTGGTTCTGATGTCGTTTATTTATCATTTTTGAAAATAATTAAATAGACTATAACTTATTAAATAAAATTACTTTACAGATTTTATCGCGTTTATTTTACATTAAAATCCGTAAAGTAATTTTATTTAATAATGTATAATAGGCGCAAGCAATAGAAATAATTAGACTATAACTGTCAAAATGCATCTTTCTTAGTTATGTTCCATTAATGAAGCTGCCTCTTTACAAACTAGAGGTCGTAGGTTCCGCGAGGAAACATCTTTGCGATATGGTTGTTTTCTGGTTGATTAGGACAATTTAGGCCGATGACCCAATAGTCTAAAAAGTAGATGTGTTTGTGTTATTTGTTTTATTAGGATTTGTTATTAGGATGGCAAGACCATCCTAATCAGTCAGTTCTTTGCATATTACCCTTAGAGTTGTGGAGATTAAATGGCAATGCTTTTGCGTGTAAAACTGTTTCGTAGGTAAATGAGTTGAAAATCAACCCCACGACAAATTGGATAAAATAGCTTTATATAAACGAGAAGTTTTAAAGGTACAATTAGATAACGAAAAAAAAATATGTATAATTCAGAAGACAAAATTACATAGTTTACGTAACTTATAAAATATATTTTCTTATGTCTTAACTTTCCTTTAACAACAGGTTATAAACAAGACCCGAAGATAATTTTCTGTGTCAGCTTTTATACTTTTCATACTAGCAATTTAGGAGTCTTCTCATTTGTTAGGATTAAGTTGTAGTTTTTATGTAGTGACCGCTTCATTTCACGATCTTTAGGCATAATCTGCTTTTCGCCGGAGTTTTGAGATGTTAAAAATTAAAACAGATATGTATTAATGAATATTCATTACCTTTTAAGGTTTATTTAAGGTCTTTCTTTGATAAATATTTTCGCTTAAAAGTAAATACGTGCAAAAATAAGTGTAACGCCCTACAGTAAAAAAGTGATTTTTAAAAGAAGTAACTTTTTTATGAATATTACAAAGTATAATTTGTTTTTTACTAAAAAAGTTATGAATAAATAAAAACGAAAAATCTTACATACCTAAAATAAGCCATTGATTTGTCATTATTTTTTTTTTGTTCAAAGAATATAGAATCGAAGAAAAGGCTACGAATTTATTAAGAGCCACAGGCTAAGGCATTTGCCTGAGGAAAAATGTTTACATTAAAATGCTTATTGCGGGTTATTTTTCAAACGTAGTTATGTATTCTCTTACGGACTTTATTATAGGCCAATGTAAATAGCACAATTATGTAGAACATAGTTAAAATCTCGCTTAAGGTTGAGGCAGCGTGTATAATTTAATCGTACGAGGTTGTGATTTTTAACGCCGGAACTTTTTATTTATTAAAAATCTGTTAAACTGACAATGACGTGACAAAATGATTCTAAAAAATGACTCCAAATGACAGTTGATACCTATCATTAAAAAAATTATAAACAATATCGAAGCACCAGAAACAAAGTCATCATCATCATCATCAGCCTGTGTTAGTCCACTGCTGGACATA
>JAGSMT010000945.1:0-30036 GCA_029286875.1 Lamproptera curius | reverse complement strand
TATTATTATCAGGAGCAAGTTCATATTAACGCTTGGTTTAATCGCTATAAACTGATTTTTATAAAAAGTTTAAATGCGACTGTTTTTTTTAAGGAGAAAAGAAATAAAACTCTAAATGTGTTCTTTTCTCAAAATATTAAATCGGGTCACCGATTTAAATTCGCGTAGATATTATACACATACAAACACATTCTAATGAGACAGCTAATTAACAAAATAAAATATAAATATGCACAATATTGGAAACAAACAAATACTTCATGACCGTATACATTAATTTTTTTTCTTTATTGTACATATCAAATCCACTAATTTACGGATTTTTGCATTAGTTATTTTTATTCCTGACATTTTCGACTCTTTCCGGCATCCAGTCTCCCGTAATCATGGATGGTCATATTACTATCATTGTCTTCGCAGCGACAAAAACAAGGACAGATAATATTGAATACTGACTGATACGGCAATCTCTGCTTCAATCAACAAATAAAGGACTGAAGCTTTTGTTAAAAATAAACATCAGGTATCCGTAATTGAGCAAAATAGCTCGGTATGAATCAAGTTTTTTTTACGATCAATATTATGGATGTGTGCAAGAATATAATTTGTGACAAAGCTTATGATTTCTCATACACATGAAAATAATCAAATAGATAGATAATAACTGTGGTTAATCTACGACCGAACAGAAATTTAGCTTACTTTACAGCCTCTAAAAAAATGATGTTAGAAAGAAATAAAAATTATAATTTGTTATTCACTTTACAACCTTGTTTCAATTCTGTAATTTCTATACACACATGTAACAAATATTTGTTATTTATTTATATTTGTATATTTTTCTATATGTTACAAAGCCTGCATACGATGAAAGACTATGTGCAACATCATCAAAGATATTGCCCAATTAATGATTTTCATCCTGCAATGCAAGTAGCTTTTTCTTTCCATGGTTAGAGTTTGAAATTTATAAAGCCATGTAAATGCTCTGCAATATTCCCGTGCAAGATTATGTGCGCAACCATATTACGTGAACGACTACAAATGCTTTGTAATAATTATTAGAGATAATGTATTGCTCTATTGTCACAATAGCATATATTTAGTGTTCCTTAGGTTTTACAGGCAATTAAATATTATAAAACAATACTGAAGTATTGTTATATGTTAAAGTAAACATTATATTAATTTTATTCTCTAAAACTTATAATAACATAACGTTTGTAATTCGATAAAATACCTAAATTAACTCTTAAATTATTGTTTGAATAACTAAAAATATATCTGAAGAAAAATATCTAAAATTAATGGCTTACATTTAACTGTGCGTTCCATTACTACAAAAACTTTAAATTGCCTGTAAACATCAGTAAGGTGCAATTACCTATAACTTTTTTACAGTTAAAACTTAAGTCATTAATACTGCCTGAAAGATCTTCACTTAAAGTTATTAAAAAATTGTATGTATGCCTTACCTCAATTATAAAAGAAAAACTAAAAATATACTAATATACTGACAGTGTACGACAAATTTCTAACATATCTGCGTTTCAGACCCTTGTCTTAATATCCTCTTAAGTTATTATACTAACCCTAATCATATATATTCCCGTTAGAGTTCAACATGTCAACTCAAATATTAAAAATTGACTACGAAAATACTTCGGCGATCGCAAGCACATTAAAAATCTCATAACTGCGCATATGAGATCAATAAACCCGTTTAATAAAAGGCGAATGCGTATGAACTCTATCGTGATTGCCTTGAAGAAGATATTGTTACCAAATAGCTGAGGCTATTTATTCAATGCTAGATTGCTTCATCTCTGTACTTCAATTTGAAATAAAAGAGTTTTGCTTTTGATATAGACCGTGTTAAGTGCACTTTCGAATAGTTCCAGTTACGAATGCAATATGAAATGAAGATTTTCGTTTAGTTTGTATAAAAAAATGTTTAGTTTAAAGCACTTTTAGACTCAATACAATTAATGAAACTCGTCAGGGCTTAAACAAGGACCGAATACAAAGTATCCGCTTCGTGTAAATTAAAAATTTAGGTCGAATATACCAGAACCTTTTGTAGCATCAAACCTATTTTGATATTTGACCATATATTTAGTATATTTCAACATTTGGTAAAAAGGAAGAAGTATTTTAGTGGCAGTAATAAATTAGAGGCAATTAATTACATTCTGGTGAAATCCGAGTTTGACATTAGTCTTCATTTATACAAATTATAGATCTTTTTTGGCTCAGGTGTACTAATGCTATCCAAGTGAGACACTACGTGAAAAGAAATTTTCTTCAACAATACGACTAAATGGTTCTGACTTTTCAGCCTTATATATTAGTAAAGTGTGCGAGGGGCTCATTTATTTGCTTCGGAATAGGACACTGGTTGGATAACGATGTACATTGAATATGTAATGCAACTCTCTTAGTCTTAACAAGTGGCGTGTGCGATACAAACGAGCGGTGTAATGGGCCCAACCATTCGTTTGTGGACTTTATACGATCGTAAGAAATAGCTGCTTTACTGTGCGTAGATGTGTTTGTGCCCTCGTGCAAGAACTTTAAGAAAAGGTATCTGTGGCTGCCATTTTACTAGGATTCCTTAACGATGATAAATGTATAGCAATTGTTTGCGATGCAGACGATGAATAATAGATAAGTTTATGTTTATTATTAAGAAACGGAAAGTTTAATTTAACTAAGATTTCAATTAACATAGAATAATAAAAAAAAATAATAACCATTAATTATCACCGTTTCATTGATTTTGAGAAATTTATGAATTGGTGTTTCTATCTTGCGAAATAAAATATAAATCAACTTCGTCTAAGGAATAGTTTTAACAAAAGTATGTTATCGATATACAGCCTGTATAACACTTTATTATTTTAGATACCTGAGATCCCGATACCTGAGTGGGGATTCAACAACTTATTATTATAAACGCGTTTAATTACTTTTCAATTATTTAAAACTATACCCGATATTTCAAAAGAACACCGATTTGTACCTTGGATGATTCGCGAGTTTATTTAAATTGAAAAATAATCGACGTAATTTTCTGTTAAAAATTTACGGTAGCCGAATTAACATTGACATTACGACACCCAACGTAGATCCCGTTACCATTAACCCTGAAAGATTTAAAACGTCGGGTATAATGTTAAATAATTTAATAGTGATAAAACGCGATAAAATGCATAAAACTGTATTATTTATAATATATAGTATTCGCGAAAGCAATAGAAAAGTTCATCATCATCATCATCACTGAGATAGTCCACTGCTGAACAAAGGCTCCCTAATACACCCCTACCCATTAGGGGTTCTTGGACCGTATCCACGACGCTGGTCCAATGCGGGAGCGTGGGAGTTTTAGCATCCATCCGACGCGTGGATTATCTTACTTTTCAGACAATTGGGTGATCGGCCCAAATTGCCTAACCAACTAGGACACAACAATGAAAATTTGTTGAGTCCCCAGGATTCGAACCCACGACCTCCGGTTTGTAAAGCACACGCCCATACCACTAGGCTACAGGAGGCAGTCCGTAATAGAAAAGTTATTGTTGTTTTTTATGCAGTCATCTAAGTAAGTATTTGTTCTGTGCCTTATTTTTCAACTTTCGTTAAAGTATTCCTTGTTAAGTTAAGGGAGAGTACAACTGTATTTACGCTTTCATACAATATCTGCTGCGTAACACTATCTACAATATAGATCGGCTGCGGTTGTCAAAATCGGTTTCGAGGACTTTCATAAATAAAAAAGTCCAAATAAAGCCATAGCGTCATATTCAAAGCGAAGCTTTATGATGACTCTATTATACTATATTATATAGTATCTGTTACGTTATTATAAATAATAATTGTTTTTTCATTGTGGTACCTATTTTTGATTTCAGATTAACTAAAGAATCGAAGGGCATTTAGTCATTGGACTATTACGTTAATTTAAATACTAAGCTAGCATTCATAGGATATTTAGTCAAAAATCAATTGTAATCAAAGTTATGGAACGCATTTGCGTTAAAAAAAGTCACAACACATAAGCGCTAAATTAAACATTGAAAAAAGATAAAACTACGGCACCACACTGCACTTTTCAGAACTAATTTAATTACAAAAAATAAGCTGCAATGAATGTCAATTATGAATAACAATTGATAAGGAATTGTACAAATCAGTATAAAAAATGTACAAAATAATAAAACAAGGTGAACATAAGACTTATTTTAGGAAAAAAAACGTTTAAAAGAATAATGATTTAGGTAATTAAAAGATATAAACGCCTCAGACAGTCCACGGACCGTCGTTAATGGAGGCACGTTGGAGAAATGCAAAATGTTAAGAGATGGATTCTCAAATTGAAATTCTAGAAAGCCTATAGATCTGATAATGACGAGTAATGTTTGCGAATTATCTGATAAGAGTTCAAGTTAAGTGAAAGCAGTCTAAATTTTCTCTCAATTCTAGTATTCTGTATAAGACGTTTTTCTTTTAAAACATTTTTATAGATAGTATTCGCAAAAAACCTAACAGATGCTAAGATATATATAGATTCATTGTTTTCAAAAGATTTCTAATCTTGATTTAAAAAAAGACTTTACTTTTTATTTTATCGCGTTTAAATTGGTTTACAATTTTCTCGACGTTTCAGACACTTTACAGGATCCATGGATCCTGGATCTTGGATATTAGGTGTCTTAAAGTCTTTAAACCCTATAAAGTGTCTTAAAGGAAAGCCGTAGTCTTTTATTAAATCATGTAGTATTCGCGTAAACACAAGAAAGTGTTTATAATGTTTTAAATGGAAAAACATTGTATAAATATACGTGCAAACATAACCTAAACAAATTAAAAATCGTTATAAATCCCGACGCGACCTGAATGAAAAAGAATGTTAACAGTATAATATCGTGTGATGTATATGCAAGATATTTTTTATTTACTGCAATATTAAAACAAAAAAATAGATAGTAGCTAGGGCATTGTTTTAGATAAAAAGTAAAACTATGTTTGTTTAAATAATAACATGAAATGGCTCACGTGACCCCGACAACAGCCACGATGTCTCATACGGACGAGTCGATGCATAACACCACTCAACACACTAACACAATCATGGATGCTCAACACTTATTACACATGAGGAGAGTTCCGGTCCGGGTAGCGGCTCACAAAGAACTTTCACTATATTTTAAGCCCGTCTTCTACACGATCGCAGAGAGACAAAACGTCAATATCGAGACTCACTTTTCTTCACGTACCCGCAATATAAGTAGTATTCTGACTATATAAAAAGTAACAAAACTTATTTTAGATTAATTTTTGTTTCTTTTGAAACTAACCATTTCCGCTTTGTCTCAATAAACGGCATGAATACAACGTAAAAAAAAATGGTAACATCGTTTGTACATGTGCAAATATTGTTAATAAATTATATGTACACAATAATTAATGAAATCGTTTCAAACGCGAGTTGCTAAACGATTGTTACAAGTTGTATTGACCTGGTAACGGAATATTTTTACACCCACTAAATATGGAGGTACTAGTTCGGAGCGTATTATTTTTTTTTCATATAAATATATTACCTCTTTGCTTCGGACCTAGAGCTTCGATTTTTTTCATACTTTTTGTAAATGACAAATATTAGCTTCCTTTTGGTCGTATTCTTTAATTATTTCGTGATTAGTAGTTAATTAGATATTTGAGAAATAAAAAAATTACGGCACCAAAACACCTCGTGCGCAAAACATAAAAGACATTAAGTACAGCGTCTATTTTTCTCTTTTATCACTCACGTTTGTGTGTTTATTAAATATCAAACATAATGCTAACTATGTTGGAAAATAAAGCGGCTTCCAACATCCGCTGAATTAACGGTATACTTTCCGCGAGTCTTCGATAACTTATTTCTCTGCGGTCGATGGGGGGGGGGGTTTGTTTTTATTGGTTACTTTGAATGGAATACTTTAAAACACAGCAGTATAATAAACACATACGTATTGTAAACGTCTTCAACGTATTCTCTAGATTGAGAAAACCTAATGAATGTAATAAAAAATAACATAAAAGTGTTCTTCTATCTTTTTTGTTTTGCAATTTGTAGTAACAAAACGGGCAATACTTGAAGGTACTTACACCTTGCCCATAAGACATGCAGCGTAAGACAACAACAAAAGGATGTTACGTCTCATTAACTAGTAATTACACTGGCTACGGTGCCCTTCACACCGGAAGAAAAAGCAAAATATAATATACATGACTGTTAATAATCCGACTGTAGTCCGACTGTTTCATAATATCACCATCTAACGCCACTAAACCTAGTGACCTAGAGGGAGATCCTTGGTATAGGAAATCCATATACTATTTCCTGTTATTATTGACACTATTATATTCTGTCTGCCCAAGTTATTGGAATGTATAAGTACGATCCCATTTTGCAGTGCAGGTGGAGCGCGTCCATAATATGATTAGCCGTCATCCATCAAGCGATGGGTGGTCTGACACGTAGCCAATATTGCAAGCTATTATAAACGGCTACGTTTGAAGTAAATATGCAATACAACAGTGGTTGCATAAACCCTAACTGCTGTTATTAATTATGTAGAGATTGTGTCGATTAGTTGCTATCTAGCCAAACCACCTCCGTAGCCTAGTTATAAGAGCGTGTACTTTATAAACCGGAGGTTCCTGTAGGGACGCAATTTTCAGTTTTTGTTTCCTAGTTGGTTAGGGCAATGCGGGCTGATCCCCCAATTGCTTGTAAAGTAAGATCATCCATACGTCGGATGGGCATGTTATTAAAGTCGGTCCTGCGCCTGATATTTCTCCGTAGGTCGTGTCGGTTATCCGTCCCATCAGACGGATAACCGATAACCGGTGCCGTGCGTGCATATTAGTGATCTCAATTATAAATCGGCCGCCGAAGTCGGAATCGGCTAAAAGGATATCACTCATTATTTTTATGTAGCCAAATTAAATATTTTTATGTATCACATTAATGTGCCAAAACTTTTCATAATATATATACAACACTTAAACGCAACTAGTCTTTTATGAGCATGCCCCCTAATTGTTGACAATCGTCTGCTATTGATTGTTCTCTAATCAAATCCCATAAGCATGTATATTCAAATATTCTTAAGTCATAATATTTTTATATTAAAATCTTATTTGTCCCTTCAAAATATATCTTCAAATTTCTTTCAAGTTTAGCACAATGTTAAAGAATCTTTAAATTGCTTTCATTTTTGCATCCACTTACTGATCATATACAAGTAAAATACTTGCACCTATTGTAAATAAAAGTAGCGGGCGATATTGGCTAAATCCTCCGCATTCAGATATCAACTACATCGGATATTACCCGCTTCTTAGTGTTTGATGTTGAACTTCGTTTTTGAGACAATCATTGCAAGTAAGGTATAATTTAGTATTAATCAAATATTTTTTTTATGGCATACGCAGGTAGACGAGCAGTCGGGTCACCTGATGGGAAGTGGTCCCCGACGCCCATAGACATTGGCAATACCAGTGGTATCGCCAACGCGCTGCCTACCGTGAGACGTAGGGTGTTAAGTCTCGTTTACCCAGTAAATACGCTGGCTACAGTGCCCTACTTAAATTAAGAAGAATTAAGCTTCATGCTTCAATTCATTTATGGCTATTATCATCATCATAATTATCAGCCTGTGATAGTCCACTGCTGAATATAGTCTTCCCCTAATGCACGCTACCACTTCCGATCTTCGGCTATTATGATCCATCCAACACCGGTCACTTTGCGGATGTCGTCACTCCATCTTGCCGCACACTCCCCGAACATGTTCTCGCTTTAACTTAGCGGTGGAGCTCAGTGCCTACGGTTTGGTCAGCCGCGGAGAAGCTTAGGAGAGTGCTCCAAGCTGGCTGAAGAAGCCAGCTTTGTGCCATGCGCCAAGGAGGGTGCAGCGGGCAGGGAAGATGTGGTAGACGTGCTACCATCCTGTTCTCTCAACCAAGGGGGAGCTGTTGGGAAAGAGAAGTGCCGGTAGTTCATAGGCCGCGCTCCACGGTTAAGTCAAGGAAGGAGGAGACATTCGGTGGTGTGGTCGATGTCTTCACCTTCAGTGGCCGAAACGGTGCTAGCGCCGAAACCAAACACCTAGGCCGCCGCTGGGGTGACTTGCGTCTTCATTGGTAGAGATCGCCTGGCTCCCATGGTCTCTGGGCAATAGATTCGGGGAAATCTGAAAGATAAAGCGCGTGTGTTCCGACGCGCCCTGAGGCCAGAGATGGGACTGCCAGCGCTGGTGGGGTTGCAGAACAGTTTAAAACAGTTCCTGTGACCTCACCCTTAAGGCGTCCGAAAGGAACAAGGTGGTGGTTTTAGTCAGTGCAATTCCGACAACCCGTCCTTGCCTCCGTGAGAACGGGTAGGCATTTCCCATGGTAAAAAAGGGGTATTTTAAGGTTATAAATTGAAAAGTAACACAATCAGTTATATTTATATCACATATTAAAACTCTGTCATAATCATTAACATTCTAAAATATATTTAAAAAGCATACCTACGCAGTGGTTTAAATAGCCATAACTGTCTACAAAACACAGCAGTATCATTTAAAATGTTAACTTCTTAACTTTAAGTGTTAACATCTCCCTGGTAGTAATTTAAGTGACTAATTATAATCCTAATGTGCGGTTCAGGTGATGCATATATAATATAATTAGCCGGCATTAATCAAGCGGCAAAGCTCTTACGTAGGCGTTATTAGCAGCCGTTAAAAAGCTCTGATAAGCCTTCGTTGATTCAACAATTCATTCGCGTGAACGATTTACGACTAATTAAAACAAAAAAGATGGATTCTACCGCTTAAAATGTATATTTTAACCAGAATAAAACGCTCTGGCGCAAATGTACGAGAAGACCCGGCCCTAGATGAACTGGGAAGAAGGGAGGCCAAAGAAGAAAACACCGTAATTTAAGAAAAAAAGTCCGTTATTGGCAAATACTTCAATAAAATATATTCATTCAATCATAGATATTCAAAAGAATATAACGTAATGCGATTAATTTGCAAACGCTGGCTAAACTTTACAAAATAGACTGAAACAATGTCTCAAATAATTATATGTCTTAAATTGATACACAGTAAAAGCAGTGGTAGGTATATATATTCAAGAAGGAACACAAAGTAACTCTAGAAACATACATAAACAAATACACTTGTGAAAACTATACACTATCCGCTTTATATAGATCTAAACTGTTACAGTTACTAATTCAGTTCAGTTCATTGGCTTGATGGCGTTTCCAGTAGATTTCGCCAACGTCAAGTTTTTCGATTAGACTCTGCTATATGTAACAGGCTTCGTAAATGTACAAGGTCACAGTTAACAACTAAGAATTAATTATGGGCTGATATAATCCACCACAATAGTTTCTGTTATGTATAAATAGGACAACACAATATATAAATATCACACACACACAATACTAGATAATCAACAGAAAGAACAGAAAAAGTACAATAAAAAGTTGAAATTACGCAAAACACTTGTGTCAAGCACTCAACCATAGAGTTACTAATTACAAACAATTTAAGATATGTACTGCATATGAATATTTTAGAACTTGAAAGTAAATGTTTAAAATAGATTCTGCTTAATATTTTGCACGACACAAATTGCACCCTGCATCCTGTTTCCATAGTATTATTGGACGATTGCCAATGCAACGGCTATAAACATTCAATTTAAATAAATTTCTTGCATGAACGTTTTTGAAATTTTCGGTACACCTACAGCGGGTTAAATTGTTAATAACTCTCGAACGATCGCGTATTCTTTGTTTAAAAAACTGATTTTGTTCAATTTTGCTAATCTTAACTTGCACTGGTAAGATCCAACTTTGTCATAGTGGTGGCACCTGCTATACCTACGGATATGAACCTAAAAGGAATCTGGCCACCCTGAAAGATAAGACTATCTATGAAGGCTACAGGCTGTAGATGCGCTAAGGTCATAAATAAGAGGATAGGTTGAAGGTAGTAGAGTACCGCCTTTAGGTCTTTTGCAACCACGGTGGAGTCGAGGAAGAAAAGGAATGCCGGTAGTTAGTAAGACGCTCCTCTATCCTTCGCGGCTCAGCGGGACCGCACCGCAAATGCGTAATGAGGTTCTTGGTGTCTTCAAAGAAACCGATATCGCCAGACCCCTGGTTAGGAGATTCGGGGAAATCTATTAGCCTAGTATATCAAATCTCTTAAACAATAGAAGAGAAAATTCATTTTATGCCCACGAGGTGTACTTTTTTGTCTAATTTAACAACAATTTGCTCAAATAATACTGGCCTTTTTCTCTTTGGTACCCTAATGAAAAATAGGTTTTGCAGCTGCGATGTTGTCAGACATCTTAGAGGCAACAAATGTAGTTTTCTGGATTTATCATTACATTTCCTATCTACATAACTTCCTCCCTCACATCAATTTTCATTTCTAATTTTATTTGTTAAACCTTATTTGACCAAAGTTTGTCTTTCCTCTGCTATCATCAATAATAAAATTTTTGATTTGAATATTAAGCATTTATCTATTTCTCGTAAAGTTTTGATTTGAATATTAAGCATTTATCTATTTCTCGTAAAGTAGTTATAATGAAAACTATCATTATAAATATTCAATATTCTTAACCTGTTTCAGGTGATGTTACGTGGCTTTTTCAATTTCTTTTCAAGAAAACACCGATTCTTCGCAGGGGATCGATCACTGGAAGTAAACAATCATCCCGGTAGATTGAGAGAGGCTTATAAATCATTTTTCATTATTTACGGAGCGCCGCGAAAGTGGAGGTTTCAATGAAGCGATAATGGAAAGACGCTGGATGCTTTATTCATTTGTTTCGCAAACAAAAACAAAATTGCCATTGCAGATAAATATCCTTTTACTTTTATTACGTTGCAATATAGTTTTTTATAATAATTTTTTAATAAACACGCGAAACGAAAAGAACTTTAAACTTTTATCAAGTAATAAGCTACGGCTAATGATTACAAGTACAGTTGTTTCAATTTTATTTATTGCCTACGAAGGCAGACGAACAGTCTGGCCACCTGATGGAAAATGGTAACCAACGCCCATAGACGTCGGCTATACAAGTGGTATTCCAAAAGCGCTGCCTACCGTAAGACATAGGGTGACAAGTCTCGTTTACCAGTAAATGCGCTGGCTACGGTGCCCTTGATACCGGAACACAGCAGTGTTTTCCAACTACTGCTACTAATAGTTGCAAAACAAACAAATATTCAAATCTAGTATAAATTAAAGACATTTTTCGGACTTTGGTTACCGAGATCCAAATTATTAACCATAAGTCTTATATAAATACTGCAGATATGCCGTTATAGTAATAATCAGTAAAAAGAAAAAATAACCATGAATGCTTAAATTGGTTGGTTGAAGTTATATATATAATATTGAATATGTAATTCAAGTCACTCAGGTTAAAACTAATGTATGTGCGTACTATTAGTAGGCGAACTTTTTTGCAAGAAAGTATGAATAATCCAAAATATATTAGGTGAATTATTTATTTAGGTTTCTGTACCAAAGCCAAGTTATAAATAGATGTTTTCTGGGTATATTTTCAAAATCCTTTCTCTTCCTCTAGCTGCGGCATATAATTATTGTTTACGACGAAATTTAAAATCCGTTTAAAGATACGACAATAGTTAAATGAATATTGCCTTATTGTTAAAATGCGACAACTTTCAATACAAAAACAGTTCAATACAAATTAAATGAACAAAATACCACCACCGGTAGGGAACCGTCTGAGTGGATACCACCGTGGTGCCCATTTCTGCCGCGAAGCAGTATTGTGAAAACCTGCTGTGTTCCGGTTTGAAGGGCTGATGGTTGGAAGGGTAAAGAGACTTAACACCCTATGTCTCACTGTAGGCAGCGCGTTGGCGATACCTCTGGTATTGGCAATGTCTATGGGCGTCGGTGACCACTTCCCATCAGGTGGCCTGACTGCTCGTCTGCCTGCAAAAGCCAAAAACCATTTAGCAATAGTGGTTTTGTTTATTTTATCAATATCATTTATGTCCTTCTACCAACATTTATCAATTTAATTCTTTTCACTCAAATTCAGAATATTTCCTTCTCTTAGGCGCGCTTCCGAACGTCTTCTAAAGAGCCAACTCACATAAACTTTACAATAGTTCCATGGATTTTTCAAACTTTACATTTCGAATAATAATAACTTAATGGTAGGGTCATTCTTTGGAAATCACAACAAGAAGACGAAGGAAAAAGGGCATATTAAGTAAGTTAAATATAATAAGCATATTAAGGTTATTTTATATTAATAAGGATATAAAAAATTTCGTATCTTACTTAGGAGTAGGAACTTACCTCTTATAATATTATTAATAATATAGACTTTTTCTTTAAAATTGATAAAAAATACATTACGCCCTAATAATAAAAAGTAGGAAACGTATTTCAAAGTAATTCATGGCGTCTTTAAAAACTCATTAGCGACCTAAAGAGCTGCAAAAGAAACACCATTTCTTGCATAAGAATACAATGCACGTACATCATTTACATTCATGCTCATTTGGAACAGGCACATTAAAATATGAGTTTTATGTTTGTCCTAAAAACTTTCTAATATGTTGATTCGTTAATACATTTACCATCTTTCTATAAGATTTGTTATGGCTTTTCCCAGTAAACTAGGATTAAAAATCTAAAAAAATGAATTATTTCTTGCCCACCTTTGCTCTAAATTAAAGACATCATCATCAGCCTGTGTTTGTCCACTGCTGGACATAGGCCTCCCCTAATGCAGACCGTCTCCATTAGCGGGTTTTTGGACCGTATTCTATCACGCTGGTCCAATGCGGGTTGGTGGGTGAACCGACTTTTTACATGCTCATCCGACGCATGGATCACCGTACTTTTCAGACAAATGGGTGATCGGCCCAAATTGTCCTAACCAATGAGAAAACAACGATAACACGATTCGAACCCACGACCTCCGGTTTATAAAACATGGGCCTTAACCGCTATGCCACGGAGGCAGTTAAAGAGAATTAACTTTAACTAAGATCAAAGCTATTGACAAAATTGAACACAATACTTAAATAAAAAATTTCAACACTGTACCATGTACACAGCGGTAAGAATGGACTGCCTCAACATAAACTGCATCTGTTTTTCGTAAACGCTTAATATTTTCGAAAGAGGGGAGCTTTTTTTATGGCTTTTTTTTATGTCACCTTATGAAAAAAAAGAGCAAACAAATTTCAAGGCATAACATATTATGCAATATTGAAACAAAACCTGGAGCGAGCATTCCATTACCAGGCTGTGTTATCATGTAAAAATTCGTTAGTATTAAATAACCTTTAACACATAGACGTTACTTTAATACCTTTTTAAATTTATTAATACTAAAATTTGAACGTTTACTGGAATTTTGTTGTAGAAACGTATTTACTGTCCCTTAAAGACTTACTTATTCTTCGCAGTCTAGTTGCCGGAAAAGTTAAAATATGTTTGTTCCTTGTATCTATATTATGTGCGTCACAATGTTTTAGGCAATCATGCCTATTTTTTGCACATACATTAAATTCATTATATTTATTTCTGTAAACAACTTTCTTAGGGATTCTTTGGGGCCATGGTTATATACAGTAAGAATTGCACGTTGTAAAATAGAAGAATTTAATTAATAAGGCAAAATAGGTTACGAAACCCACGCAGTAGTCACACACACCGTACACTTAATAGTTTAGGACAATATACACACATGACATCGGCCCCACCGATGAGGTCGAATTCACCTTTGCTATATGCCACCGCCTAACTGCCGCCGTAGCCTAGTGATATGGGCTTGTGCTTTATCAACCGGAGGTCGTGAGTTCGAATCTTGCGGGGACTCAACAAATTTTCATTATTGTTTCTTAGTAGGTTAGGGCAATTTGGGCCGATCACCGACTTGCCTGAAAAGTACGATGATCCATGCGTCGGATGGGCATGTAAAAAGTCGGTCCCACCCACCAACCCGCATTGGACCAGCGTTATGGGAGCTCCTAATGGATAGGGGTGTATAAGGGGAGGCCTATGTCCAGCAGTGGAGTATCACAGGATGATGATGATGATATTCCTTCGTAGCTTAATAGCACATTAGATAGGAGCGTTGCTGGAGTTTCTTGCGCTGCTTATTCTCTCAGCGCCAACGCTTTAAGAATTGATAGTAATGTGAGTGAGAGCTCATCAAGCTAAAAAAAAATATTCTTATAAAACTGCCTAAATTGAGCTGAGGCCGGGGCCTACCTGGGCAGCCCTCCAGCCGACAATAAAGTAACGGCTCAATCAAAAGCTCCTCTTCGGGGGGTCGTTGGTGCAGTAAAGTTACTTGGTGGGGAGACGCACCTCCGGCGGGTCCCCGGGCCCCGCACAACTGGTATGATCTAAGCGGTTAATTTAATAGTGCCCCTTTTTCGGAAGGAAAGAGTGAACTATTGTAGTTGTTTGTATTGTAGGGTTTTTTCTAAATAGGGGGCCTCGCCTGGGGGGCAGGGCAGGGCGAGGAGCACGGGAACTACTGAAATCAGTGGGATGGGTTCTCGGGGTGAGTTGGTTGGACAAGGATGTCAAAGGACCCCCCGAACAGGTTCTCGCTTTGTCGTAGCGGTGGGGCTCAGTACCTGCGGCCTGCCCAGCCGCGGGCACATAAGAGGAACCTGGCCGGCCTGCGGAGTAAGGCCGGCCGTGGAGGAGGCTGCTCCAAGCGGGCTGTACAAGTCCGCTTTGGATGCGCCTTTGGAGGGTGCGAGGGACGGGTTGCAGGAGGTAGGTGTGCTGCCCTTCCTGTCCCTCGCCACCAAGGTGGAGTCGCGGGGAAGAGGAGTTTCGGTATTCCGTAGGCCGCTCTCCTATCCTCCGCGACTCGACGGGGCTGCACTGCTGATGCGGTGTTGAGGGGCCGTGGAGGAGGGACATTCGGCACGATATCGTCGATCTCTCTTCCTTCTTCGGCTGAAACGGAGCTAGGGCGGAGCGTAACACCGGAGCCGCCGCAGGGGCTGGGAGTTTGGTCCTGCATGGTCAGGGAACCCTGGCTCCCATGGTCCCTAATAACAGACGTGATAGCCCGGAAGGAGGCCGCGGAAAGGGACAGGAAGGCCTTGAGCTCCCTGGCTATCTGCAGAAGAAGGCCAGGGCGCCGAAGAGTGGCGTACGCGCGCAACCTTCCCCTGACACTGAGCCTCTGGGCGGCCGGCAAGAGGGTGCCCGCCGCTCAGAGAAGGGCTCATAGGGAGCGCCGTGCTGTTTGTTCCGGCACGGCGCCTAAGCGACGATCCGGGTGTCCCAACACACCCGGTGAGAAGAGGCCCGAAAGAGGCGAGGGCCACGTCGCGCCGCGGTCGCCGAAGACTGTCGTCAGCGCCCGCGGCCCCGCCTACAGCGACACGGAAAGGAACAACCGTTGGTTTTTTAGTGGGTATACCGGCCGCTGGATCTTGGTCCGGGGAGCCCCACATATCCCCGTTGCCCCCTCACTTTGGCGGCGGGGAATCCGTAAGCTGGATTTTTCCAACGGCTAAAAAAAAAAGGATGTCAAAGGAGTGACGGCCTGCTGGGAGCAGTGTCGGCGTGCTGCCATCCCTGTCCTCTGCAGCCGAGGAGGAGTCGCGGGGACAGAGGAGAGAGAGAGAGAGAGAGCGTTCGTATTACGTACGCCGCTCTTCTTATCGTACGCAACTCGGTGGAGCCACACTGGTGTGGAGGGACCGAGGGAGGAGTGGATATTCGGCAAAGTGTCGTCGATCTCTCCTTCTTCTGCGGCCGAAACGGTGCTAGCGGTGGAGCCCTATACCGAGGCCGCCGCTGGGAGCTAGGAGTCGTAGGGCTAGTCCCTGCGTGGGGTGAGATCTCCGGGCTCCCATGGCGATTGAGTAACAGACTTAGGGGAGTCTGTGGTAACAGACTACCTTTTTTAATTCGATCTATCGATTTTATTCGATACAATCGAGACGAAGGGTTTAGGCAAGCAGGCCGTAGGGCCGAGATGGGGCTGCTTTGGCGGCTAGCACTGGTGGGCTATTCTCCGCGATGAGAATGTACATCGCGTCGGTCAGCTTGATGTACGCTGGTTTTCCAAGCACGCCTTGGTATCAATACTAAGGTGCTCTCTCAGAACCCGGTCCACCATTGTCATAGTTTAGGCCATGCCTCAACTGAACATAAAATGCGTCACCGAACGCAATGCCTGCTACACGGCGGAATGGCAGGCGCGTGGAATCCTCGCCGCCCAGCTGCGCCCGGCAAGGAAGTGTGTACTAGCTGGTTGTGTAAGAGAAAGAAACACGGTGAAACCGTTCGATTAGGGCTAACATAGCTGTTAAAACAGCAAGTTCATCTAAAATCTAAGAAAACGCCAAGAAACAAGAATGTTGCTTAGTCAAATGGCTGACTAGCACAAATGTGTTAAGGACAGCTATAAGATAAGCAACAAGTGGAAAAACACTGTTGTGCGAACGGGTCCGCTACTGGCGTCGAAGTGCCCGGTAATTTCAGAATTACATAATTTGGAATGCATATATGTACTTTCCTAAAATTTGCAACGCTGATACTTTTTCACATAGCTCTAAGGTTATTGTTTAATTAATATTTTGATTTTATTATGCAATCTTTCGTTATAATTTTTATGAATGTGTCTGTACAAAATTTTCTCAAAAATCTAATTAGGTTTATTTACTTCAAACATATTCTTTATCACGCAACTTCATAATTTACTCATGTATTAATGTACGACAAGTAGCAACACTAATCTGCAGTCATAATATTTTATTATGATTGGATTCTATTATCGACTTGTTTTATATGTTTTTATTATTTTTGTATTTTATATGTCGTTGTCATAGCGTTGGAGTAAACACGTTGTCACTTAATTAAAATATTTTTTTCTCATTTTTGCGTTGAAAACCTAAATATCCTGGTTTTGTGCTTGTTTGCGGTAGTTTTATCTTATTTGGTAAAGTACATATTTATTTATTTAACCCGTTTAGAAAATAATGAATATGGACGAAGAAAAGCCTCCAGACTGAGGTGGCAGTCTTCCTCCTGACATACCCTTGGGTAAGACTGAAATAAGAACAAATTCTCGGAAACGTCCGGCCAAAATTAACGAATCAGTTGACAAAAAAAACTGTTCCTCCCTCATCGTCATATTAATCGTCGTACTGTAAAATCAGATATGAAAACGACTCTAAACTTGTCTACACTGGTCAAGACTCGGGCCCTTTCATTGTTCATGTTGTAAGGTCAGTGCCAGATATATCTGCAGGACAGTCCATCCGTTTACTTAAATTTGCACAACTTCTGCACAAATCAAATGTCTCTGGTATTACTCATGGTGGCATAAAATCACTGGGGAGAAACCGAATGGCAGTTGAATTCCAAACTCATCTGGCTGCTAACAACTTCTTATCCCACAATTTCCTTTCCACTAACAATTTTTTGCTGTCATCCCAAGATTCAATATTACGCGCATGGGTGTAGTTCGAAATAGCCTGACTGACTGGATCCTTGAAGAGTTAGTCCAAAATATCAAATCCCCACCAAACAGTGGAGAAGTAGTAAGAGCTCGTCGCCTAAACCCGAAAGTCTGCTCTGATGATAAAATTAGCTGGGTTCCTTCTACAACAGCTTCTTCATCTTCACTTCTACTTAACGCTTTCTGGTCAAATTCTTCCAGAGAAAGTATACTGCTTTTATAGCTCTCTACCTGTTTTCAGTTACCAGCTGCCTACTATACAATGTAGAAACTGCTGCAGATTTGGTCACATCGCTTCTCAATGCAGCTACTGACGAGCTACTGACCCTAGTGCCCGGAACATGCAAGGCAAAAGTCTATAAAGGCTGTTATGTCACAAGAAAGCATTAGTTATTCCGAGGCTGCCCTCCGTTTTCTTCCTCCAAAAGGTCTTACTCTGACGTTGCTTCTCCTTACCATTCTCAATTTATTCCCAATACTCAAACCCAATCTGGTACCCCAAACTCCTCATCTTCCCTCCAAATTCAAAATTTCAGAAATCCTATGTTAAAACAATATATAAAACCCCTCGTCCTAAAACCCTCTGGGAAAAACTTATGACGTTTCTTCCTACCAAAATATTATTAACTCCCTCAATCTTCTCAACTTAACGGTTGTGCCCTTTCCTCTGATCCGACTCCTTGTTCACTCCAATGACAATTAATGACAAATAATTGAACTCTCACTTGCTCCTAATCAACATTTTATCTAAATTTTCCGACGCCCTACCTGAACAATGTCATTGTCCTACTCCAACAGCTCCTTCAACGTTTTATTTTGCAAAGTGGCGCCATACTTCAATGGAACACTAGAAGTATCCGTACACAAAATCCAACATCTCCTTTTAATTAACCGCTTTATCCTTGCCATCTCGGAGACTTGGTTGAACCGGGTCTGTGTTCAGACTCCCGGCTATTCCTGCTTCCGTGATGACAGGGATGACATAAAGCGGGATCTGCCCTTTGTATCCAGATCCATTATTTTTTCCTAAATTCCAATTCCCCTCATAGTCCTAACTTACACATAGTGACAGTTAGAGCTAATGAAACCTCTTATGTCTCCTGTTACACTCCTCATCCTAATACCTCTGTCATTGCAGAATTAAATTCTATCCTATCCTCAATCCCCAGCCCTCACTTGGTTTGTGGTGACTTTAACTGTCACCACCCTATGTAGGGTTCCACCCATGCTGACTCACTCTCTCCTCACTTTTTAGACCTTATAGATGACCTTAACCTTTGCATCCTAAATGATAGATCTCCTACTCGAAGGACTCCTCCTGACCAAACTTCTAAGGCCCCTGATATATCGTTGTCCTCCCCGTCTCTAATTAAAACCTGTCATAGTCTATACTACCCCTTTCATATGGTAGTGACCACTTTCCAATTGTAATCAAGTTCCTTTGTAATTCCTGTTTTCCCATACTTTCCCCTTGCAACCTTTAGACTCCTGAGGCTGATTGGACCAAGTACTCTGAAAACCTAGATTCGAAGATTCTCAACACTCCTCCTGTTAATTCTTCCAACTTCCTGTCTATATATAACAACTTTGTAACAAGATTGATTGCAGCAGCAGAAGAGTCCATTCCTTTTAAAAACTCCTTCCATGGCTTTATATCCTCCCCTCCCTGGTGGGACTCGGAATGCTCTGCTCAAGCAGAAAAACGGTATGTGACTCATTTAAATATCGTCAACTTCCTTGCTTATCGTCAAGCTTGGGCCAAGATAAGAAAAACCCTAGCCAAGAAAAAGTCTTAAGGTTGGCTCAGATTCTGCGAATCGCTATCGCCTCGATCTTCAGCGGCTTTTGTGTGGCATAAAATTTCGCAATTCCGTGGAGTGTTATCTACCCAAGATTTCTTTTCAATTGGCTTGATCCTTCCAATTGGCTAGATGATTTTATTTGTAAACTTTCCTTTCTGTTGGTTCCCTCCTCTGATTGTTTTCCCACTCCTCTCCCTCTTTCCTATACCCATGATCGAATGAATGATCCTTTTTCCCTACCTGAACTATTTTGTGCACTTGACAACCTGAAAGAATCTTCTCCAAGCATTGACGGTATATCTTACTTTACTTTTATAACCAAATTTTCTACGCTTGCAAAGCAATTATTCCTTAATATAAAAGACGAAATATTTTCCTCTGAGTGTATTCCAGAATCAAGGAAGACCAAAATAGTCATTCCTATTTTAAAAGAAAACAAAGACCCCAGTGAGCCATCTCGTCATCATATCGCCTCAATCGCCTATCATCTGTTATGGCAAAAATCATGGAACACCTTATTAAAAATAGATTAGAGTGGATCCTCGAGATCGGAGGTCTACTCTCAAATACTCAATTTGGATTCAGACGAGGCATGAGCACTATGGATAGTCTTGGCACCTTTCTTCAGATATAAGACTTCTCTCTAAAATGAGCATGTTAATGGGGTTTTCCTTGACATCTCTGCTGCTTATGATAATGTCCTACTTCCAATCTCAGGCAAAAGATGCTTAATCTGAGTATCCCTGTGAGGTAGGTTAACATTATCTCCAGTTCCCTTTATGCACCGCTCTTTTCGTGTCTGTTTCATGGCTCTCCATTCTTCCTGTCTTGTTTGGAAAGGTCTTCCTCAAGGTTCAGTGCTAAGTCCTATTCTCTATAACCTGTACACTAGGGACTTAGACTCCACACTAAACAATTTTGCAAAATCCTCCAGTATGCCGATGACCTTACCCTATATACTCCTTGCTCCTCCCTCCTAGATGGCTGCTCACAATTAAACATTGCTTTGGGTTATCTAATTAGCTGGCTTCTAGATCATGGTCTTAGTCTATCAATCTCTAAAAGCCAAGCTGTAGTCTTTACCCGTAAACGAAATACTCCTCCTTTAACTTCATCTTTAGATGGTGAACTTATTTCATTTCGGGATCATATAAAATTTCTGGTTAATCCTTGACTCAAAGCTGTCTGGGACATACCATTTGGATTTTATTCACTCAAAATGTGAGAAAATGCCAATATCCTCAGAGCCTTATCAGAGTCCGCTGAGGCTCTCACCCGTTCACACAAAAATCCTTTTATAACGTGATTATACGCAGTCATTTTGATTATAGGTAGCTTCATTTTTGAGCCATGCAGCAAGCTGGCTCTGAGAAAGCTTGACACAATACAGAATAAGTGCCTACGTCAACTAGCGGAGCCATGAAATCGTCTCCTATCAATGCCTCACAGTTGAATGCGTGGAACCTTCGTTATTCCTCCGCAGACAGTTCCTTGCTGACAGATATTTCAAAGGCTGTTAAGTTCCTTCACACCCTATCCTAAATTCATTAGATGTCCTGACCAACTCTGCCGATTTGTCCTCTTATTGGTCAAACAAATCCCTTCCTTTGTTAGCAAACAGTTTTATCCGGTATAAAGATTCATCAATAACAGTTTTACAATTTAAAAATCATCCCCAATTTTACAGGCGAGTCCATTGCCATTTTAGAAGCTGTCAAGTTTATAAATGCTAACAAATCCCACTTTTCCAAATCTTTAATCCTCAGCGGTTCTCAAAGTTGCCTTGAAGATTTAAAGAAACCTCATTTCCACAGAAAAACTCTCTACTACCTTGTTCACTAAGGAATTATCATTGCTCAATCTGGAAAATTCTGGCATTGAGATTGTCCTAGCTTGGATTCCTGGCCCTGTGGGTATCCAAGGCAATGAAACAGCAGATCACTATGCCGAACAGGCTTTTGTTATTGCGCCCGGCAAGGAAGTGTGTACTAGCTGGTTGTGTAAGAGGAAGAAACACGATGAAACCGTTCGATTAGGGCTAACATAGCTGTTAAAACAGTGAGTTCATCCAAAATCTAAGAAAAAGCCAAGAGACTAGAATGTCGCTTAGTCAAATGGCTGACTAGCACAAATGTGTTAAGGACAGATATAAGATAAGCAACAAGTGGCAAAACACAGTTGTGCGGACGGGTCCGCAACTGGCGCCAAGTGCCCGTAATTTCAGAATTACATTTTATATTTAATTTGAAATGCATATATGTACTTTCCTAAAATTTGCAACGCTGATACTTTTTCACATAGCTCTAAGGTTATTGTTTAATTAATATTTTGATTTTATTATGCAATCTTTCGTTATAATTTTTATGAATGTGTCTGTACAAAATTTTCTCAAAAATCTAATTAGGTTTATTTACTTCAAACATATTCTTTATCACGCAACTTCATAATTTACTCATGTATTAATGTACGACAAGTAGCAACACTAATCAGGAGTCATAATATTTTTATTATGATTGGATTCTATTATCAATGTTATGTCAAAATTTACGCTAAGATAAGAAGCAATATCGTAATTACACTGATCAAGGTCAATTAAAAAGATTATACCGTTTTAAAAAAATATTGCGTTGTGCTAGTTTTAAACGTCTCTTTTATATAAAAAGATATAAATCAATCTTGTGCAGTTAAACGATGACGTATAGAAATTTAATTCTGAGGTATTTAAACTAAATTCAGTTAAAATTTACCAGAACATAACAAGTTTTGTTTTAATTACTTTTGCTAGTTCTTATAGAAATTATATATATATATGTTGAAATAGAAATTATAAATTAACATTTTATTGTAGTTACTTAGTTCTTATATTTTTAAAATAACATATATTTTCTTCAATTTAATAGTCTCGTTATTTAAAAATATATAATATTTCAGAACATTATTTAGGCATAATAAGTTACCTAATTAGCTGCTGTTTTGCATCTAAGAGCAAATGAAAATTATAAAAACTATGAAGAGAAGTTCAAAGAAAGCAATAGAAATATTTCTGCAGCTTTATTTGGAGCTGTAATAGAGAACTGCATACACAGGTATAGTTAAAGTTCATAAGAAGTGCCATCTATCATTGAAATATAGCAAAAATTATATCAATAATTTAACTCATGGCCTTACAAATTTTTAATTTTAAATAAACCTTTGACTAGTTGTATGTAAAAAGCAATATATTATATTTATATTAAAGTTTGCAATAAATAGTATATAAAAGTATTTTAAATGTGTTATTTTTTATAGAAAAATCTATATCTACATATGACCGATGTCAATATTCAGTATGAAAATAACTTTGTAAAATAAAACATTACATGTAAATATTGTAATTTTACCACTAAAATGTTAATAGAGGCAGAAAAAATAAAACAAAAGATGCTAAACTTAATGTGGGTACAGCAACAGAGGAGGCTGGAGAGAAGAGGGCTGATCTTCCAACATTTAGGGCAGAGGAAGTTAGCCAAGCATAACAATAAGTATGATTATGATTCTTTTAATAATTCTATCATTTATCTATATTTTTATCAACATCATCATCCGCCTGTGTTAGTCCACTGCTGGACATAGGCCCTCTCTAATGCATGCCTTATCCTTTAGGGCTTTTTGGACCGTATTCCAACATGTTGGTCCGATGCAGGTTGGTCAGTGAACTGACTTATACATGCCCATCCGCGCATGGATCATCTTACTTTTCAGACATTTGGGAGATCAGCCCAAATTGTCCTGACCAACTAGAAAACAACAATAACAAAAGTTGTTTCCCCATGGGATTTGAACCTGCAACCTCCAGTTTATAAAGCAAGGCCTATACCTCTATACCACAGATGCGGATCTATAACTAACAAATAACCCATGAAACGAATTGAGTCATTTTGTAACCTTATTAATGAACTGTCATTGTATTGGCATGATTAAGTTACCTTACTTGTCAACTTATTTTTTGATATTCTTTTAGTGTCTATGCATTTCAATGTAAAGTTATAGATAAAATTGTACTGTTACTAATTCTCTCAATAACATTGCTTTGATGCCATTGCAATTTTATGTACACTTGCTTTACATAGAAGTCTAGATCTTATTCAATGAATTTAAAACCGTTTTCATTCAAAAAATTTGGAATGGATGTTTTAAAACTTATAAAGCACCAAATAATATCAGATTCAATTTAAATTAAAAAATTGCTTGTTGTAAGACTAGCCTATTGACTTCAGTTTATAATACCAGCAAAGGCATAAATCATATAGTAAAATAGAAATTCACATAATTGTCAGCTTTAATGATTAAATCAATCGACCAGGCAAAAGTTATCCTACATTACATTTTAAACTAGCTTTTGTCAGCAACTGTGTTTGCATGGTATTGTAGATATAAAAGATACCAAAAATAGGAGCCTAAGTTACCACCAGTAACATCAGCTATCTTCCAGTTAAAGTCCTGTTAAAATCGGACCTGCCATTTCAGAGATTATCCGAAACAAAAAGACAGACAAAATTACAAAAAAAATACTTTTTAAATGTATCACAATGTAATCACTTAAAACAGTGGACAAATAGACAATCTCAATTTTATTTATTGTATTTAATAAAGTATATGTAAGATGACAAAGATAAAGTCCATTGAGTTTCTTTTGCTGATATTTCTCAGGTCAGTGGCTCCCATTTGTAACACAATCAATAAGCAAGTGTTATATTTCTCTATTGAATAGAAAAATAAATTTGCCAGTAAGTCATCCAAATTAAATTATTGTAATTGCTCCAAGCATTAAGTAGTAGTTTAGTGATGCAGAAACTTTTAGTAGAAACAAAGTCAAGTATGTAAAAGTCAGTCCTGCAACAGATCTTTCTCTGGTTGTATTGGTTACCTGATCATCTCACTATGAAAGTGAAGGAATAGGGGCCACCTATATTTGTGCTTACACTTGTGCACTATAATATCTCCTGCGTAGTTGGCTGATCTCTACATATGATCAGCCGCCGTAAGTGAGTCACTATCTAATCACTAGAAGGTCATTACTATTATATATAAAGATTTTGAATGTGTCTTTTACAGGAATAGCTTTTGGGTGATATATAGGCATGGAGTGTATGATGTAACTTCATTCTTGCCTTCGCATCCTGGGGAGAGCAGATCTACAATGCAGCCGGATTAAGTGTAGAGCCATTTTGGAATGTTTATGGATGCACAAAACAAAGAGATCTTTGCTCTGCTAGAATCATATAGGATAGGTAAGTTAAAAAAATATATATATTTCCGTTAAGTTTTCTTTCAGACAGGGCTAAATTTATCAAATTGTAGAACCAAATTAATGAATAAATCTTAGCATATAAATTAACAGTGTGTTTACACTACTGTGATACATTTAACTCTGTCTCTTTTATAAGTTTTGCAATGTATTGTCCGAGGTCAAAAGTAGCCAAGTTACTCAAGTATATTATACTTTACTTTTTACTTCTAGAGCGAAAGATTATTAAAATCGATTAGTAGTATCGTAACCTATACAAATTGAACAAACTTGCCCACTTTATAATATTAGACAACATATTTATTCACCCATCTACCCGCATTGGACCAGCGTGTTGGGATATGGTCCAAAACCACTCTAATGGAGAAGGCATGCATTAGGGAGGCCTATGTCGAGCAGTAGCCTAACACAGGCTGATGATGATGCCATATAATTATATTGATAACAAGTTTTTGATTGCCAGGAAACCTCCACGACGACGATATAGCGGACTACTCTGACGATGAGATGTGGGCCAAAGAGCCCTATCGGGATAGGGAGGCTGATCGTAAAGACAGCGAAGCTCATTTAACGCCGAGATACCCCAGAGTACCAGATCGCACATTTCAACACGCCCAGGTAAATAATATTTAATGCACGTTTTATATTGTTGGTAATTGTAACAGGTTCATTTTATTATTAATACAGAATATGTCACCCGGGAGTTTTATCGGCGGCTTTAGTATCCATTCGCTAGGAAAATGCCATAATAATATGTATAATTAAGAAACATAAATTTTATTTCTGAAGCTGGCCTCAGCGTACCATAGGTGATCCAAAAAAACGCAATAATTAACATTATCGTCAGTCATTAACTAAAGTGCTGGCAAGTAAGAAAATTAAAAAATTGATAGATGACAGTAAAGGGTTACTAAAAATTGGAAAGTGATGACAAATTGAAATCTTGCGTTAGTTTTAGATGTCCCTATATTTTTCTACATCTAACGCACCAGAGGTTTTTAATGCTTTAAGATCAATAGGCTAGTTGTATCTCTTTTACTCTCCTTTTGGAGCGAGCTCAATTCACTACTAATAGATAAATACACAAAATTATGGTTCATACATTTGTCACCCTCTTGATGGCCCTTAAAGCTATAGGAGATTCAATGTCACTGGTTGAGGGAAGGAATGAAACTCCGTTGTTATTGAAAGCGTGTTGCGTACCGTAGAATGTTTATTAAATAAAATGGGCTACATTTATACACGATTTGAGTTGTACAATTGGTGGGTGTTATACAAGTAAAATTACGGATGAATGATAGAAAGGATAGCAGCATATGGATCTGAGTTGGACAATTGGTGGTTGTTGTAAAGTGACGGATGAATGAGAGGAAGAGACAGCAGCATTGTCGCGGACTTACACACTCAGAGTCACGCATGCGCGTTAGGCGCTACAAAGCTACTACTCGTATAGTATGTTTAGGCCTTCACGCGTTTCAATTTTTCTTAATACTGAATATATTCGTTCTCTTGACATGGTCGCATATATTTTAAATTGGTAACTGAAATAAGCGAGGCATTAGGTTTGCCAGATTGTAAGGGATACGTCTTGCCACAAATCCGTTTAATGCGTGAGATACGAACGGTGATATATAAACGTGAGAGTAATTACACTGGTTATGGTGCTCTTTAAAGCGGAAGACAGTACTGTTACTACCGGAAGACAGTAAACACTACTGATTTTCTAAAAAACGGGCGTCGGTGGTACTATACCAGATGATCTTTTGTAAAAAGAGGCTTACCACTGGAGGTGTGTGAATATAGTATAATCGAATGATTCGAAATGCGAATAAAATGAAATCCCACAATAATTAGAAAAAAATCAAATAATTAAATACATGAAAATCATAATGTATCGATACTTTTGGAATTGTACAGCAACTTTCGAATTATGCGATCCGAGTTTCGAATCGAATATTAAAATTCGAGTCAAAACTCGAATAATTCGTGAGTTCAAATTAGTCTCACACTCCTACTCACTTTAAATGTATCCAAATCAATGGTCCACAAAGTGGTCGATCAAAAGTACCTCTCTATATATTACAATAGATCTCACAGTCCGTCCGTTTGTTCGCAGCGAGTTGTTTTACGTGCGCCAGCACATGCCTGTTCCAGAGCTGGACGCGGACTCTCACACGGTGAGGGTGGTGCTGGAGGGCTCCTTGAGGATGGAAAGCTTCTCGCTGCAGCAGCTGGAACGCTTCCCGAGGGTTTCTCTGAACGCGGCGCTCATGTGCGCGGGCAATAGGAGAAGCGAAATGGACAAGGTGGGTAATGAGTAAAAGAGGCTAGGTTTTAGATTTTAGATTGTGGGGAATTGGATGACACAGATTGACTGTAAATGACCAGTCGTTGGTATAGCATTTGTACGTTTGTAAAATTGGAATTTGCCTATTTATTTATGGTTTGTTGTTGATTGAAGCTAAAGACTAACATGTTGGTATGTTGTTTTTTTAAGGAATAAAAGTGAGACACTTGTACTTAGAGGTAAAGAGGAACAGATGTTGATATTAGTGAAAGTAATAGCGTTTTTATACTTTATTAAATTTGCCGTCAGCTCAGTATGCACAAAAAAAAGCAAAAATTACATTACGAAATAGGTTAAGATGATAAGATCATTTAAATATTAACAGGATGAAAACAAGGCTGCTACAATTTTTTTTTTCTGTATTAATTTTTATCTGTTAAAAATAATCGCTATAGTTACTTTATCACGATCCCATCACGGTTTTTTTTATCACGATTTAAACCCATGAAGTATTAGCCAGTTACGCAAGTTTAATTAAAAAAAACTTCATCACTTATACTTTGTCATTGTAATCATAATAAACGACAAATGCTAAGTAACATACAAAATATACAAATAGCTTTAGACCTTGCTTTTTTACTCGCGTCGTGAAATAACTTGTATCGATAGCAGATTTTTTATACATACATGACACTTTTTATTGCATTCGAATATACTGCACTGTTTTAGTCCACTGCTGGACATGGGCCTCCCCTAATGCACCGACGTCTCCATAGGGAGTTTTTAGACCGTATCCCACCACGCTGGTACAATGCGAGTTTGTGGGTTTTACATGCCCATCCGACGCATGGATCAACCTACTTTTTAGACAATCGGGTAGCAAAAATGAAAATTTATTGAGTAGCCGGAGGATTTGAACGACCTCCGGTTGCTAAAGCACACGCCCTTACCTCTAGGCTACGAAGGCAATTATACTACACTATATCTTTATATGTTTTAGCCTGTAAGTTATGATGTTATTTTAGCTATATTACTGTAAAATATCGTTAAAATCAATCAAAAGTTTTTAAGTGAAAGCGTAACAACATCCATCCTAACAATCTTTCGCATTTATAATATTACTATGATTTTATATATAAAAAGTACTTACCCACTTTTGTCATATCACTTTATTTTCCTTTTAAAGCAGGTGAAACCCGTCAAGGGCATAAGCTGGGCTGCTGGTGCCATCAGGTGAGATATCTCTTACAAACTTACCTCCTTTTTTTCTTAACGGCCCTTATGGCCTAGTGGTATTAGCCCTTGTTTTGCAAACCGAAGTTCGTAGGTTCGAATCCTACGGAGTCAACACTGTATTACCCTTGTTTTCTTAGACGGTCAGAGCAATATGGGGCGTTAACCGTTGCCTGAAAAGTAATATGGTTTCTTCATATATAACTTAGTTTTATCCGACGAGAGCCAAATCAGGGATAGAATATGCGTAAAGAAGTTGTTTTTTTTAATTTGTAAATGAAGGCAGACTAGCAGTCGGGCCACCCGATTGTACTAAAAACTAGGGGTATCACCAACGCTCTGCCTACCGTGAGACATATGGTGTATTATGTTTCGTTTTGCCAGTCAATTCGCTGGCTACGGTGCACTCAATACCGGAACACATTAATGTTTTACTAGAGTCCGACCGAAACTGTTTTCCGGCCGAAACCGAAACCGAAACCGGAACTCACGTGATCAAGTATAAAATTCTTAAAATACTAAAATATGCCTATTATTTTGCTTTATTTTAGTCATGGAATGGAGACAGTTTATTAAACGTGGTAATTGTTTATTTCAGTTGCTAATAATATTTTTATGTAACAAAATATTAAAAATATATCAATTTTTTTCAAATAAATTTCTTATAGCAATATGAGTTATTAATAAATAAATTAATAATTGTGACTGTTGCATTAAAGACTATGTATTGGTATTGAAATCTTACTAATTAATACTTTGGTTTGTATTTGAGTTCCGAGAGGGATAAAAAGTAAAATGAGATAGAATATAATGACTATGATAGCTTAATTATTTACTTTTCTACATAATCTCCGAGTCCACCTACATACCAAGTCCAGCGTTCCAAGTTTCCAATGCTTCAATTCCTTTAAAAAATGGATTGTCTTGGTCCTGCAAAAGGTCACCACGGCATCATTTACTTGTTATATATAATTTTAACACATGTTTCTTCTTAAGTACTGTATCAATTTGGAGAGAAGATGAAAATAGCTAGGCGCCAGATCTGGTGAATAGGGAATGCTCAACCAATTGTACGCTAGCATGCTGAACGGTGGCCATCGCTAATGCCAACCTATGCGCCGGTACGTTGTCAAGATGAAACAGCTCGCCCGTTCAAAGTTTGCCTCTTTTTATTTTTAACGGCATTTCTCAACCTCGGTATTAAAGCTGCATAATCTGTAATGATGGTTCCATGCTCCAGGTAATCAAACAACAATATCACTTCTGAGTCCCAAAATATTGAGGCCATACCTCGGCCAGGCCGTATACCACGGCCACGGCATGAAGATCCTTCGGGATAAACCCGTGTTTTGTCCTCTGCCACAAAACTAGATTTAAAGTTTTTAGAATCTTCTTAAAACTTGTCCAACGATATCTTCGAAGTCGATTTTGTTCCTGATTCTCGGCACCCACCTTGCGGAAACTTTTCTCATATTCGAAACTTGCGTCAATATGCGTTGAGTGGAGGTATCAGATGGTAATGCTTTGATCGCTAAAAACAGTTTTTTCGACTATGGCAGCATATTCTTATTGTTTCTTGTTGATTACTGGCTTCGATGGACGTCTGCAACCATGTTCGTTTCCGTGTACGTTCTCCTACTCGAAATTAAAGCCCACTTTCGACAATTGATTATGACAGAACAGTCTCTTCTCATGTTGCCTTTGAGCCAGTAAATCTCTTGCGTTGTTAACTTTTTATAACAGTGGTTTTTAATGACAAGGTCGCACTTAGGTTTTCTCTTTTTCGAGAATATTTCGCCACGCATAGCAAAACAAATGACTACTTTCAGAAAAAAAGTAAAGACTAGAAGATT
>JAGSMT010000944.1:0-27141 GCA_029286875.1 Lamproptera curius | reverse complement strand
TTTTTTTTTGTTTTGCCCGTTGCAGGTTTGGGGAGGAGAACAAGACGAAACAGGAGAGAAAGCAGAAACAAAAATTTTTGGCAAATGAATTTTAAACATGAAAACAAAACTTATTGTAAAACGAAACTACAAAGGAATTTAATGGAATTTGGTTTTAAAAACGAAGGAAAAATTAACTTTAAACTGAGAAAGTTTTGCAAACGTATAATTAAAGTTTTTTGAAAACCAAGTATGAATTTGAGATATGCAACCTTAGACTTTTTCAATTTTGGTTTTTTGGATTTTGCCCGGACGCGGATGGGTTGGGAGGACGAATCAAGAAACAGGACGAGAAAGCAGACGAACTAAAAATTTTTGGCAAAATGAACTATTTAAACTATGAAAACTAAAACTTATTGTAAAACGGAAACTACTAAACGGAATCTAATGGAATTTGTTTTAAAACGAAGAGAAAAATTAACTTTAAATCCTGAGAAAGTTTGGCTGCAAACAAGCTATAATTCTGGAAGTTTTTGAAAACTAAGTATATGAATTTTCTGAGATATGCAATCGCTTAGGTAGACTTTTTCTAATTTTTTGTGTTTTTTCGCAGATTTTGCGCCAAAAGGACGCGGATGGTGTTGGGGAGGACGAATCAAGACGAAACAGGACGAGAAAGCAGACGAACTAAAAAATTTTTGGCAAAAATGAACTATTTAAACTATGAAAACTAAAACTTATTGTAAAACGGAAACTACTAAACGGAATCTAATGGAATTTGTTTTAAAACGAAGAGAAAAATTAACTTTAAATCCTGAGAAAGTTTGGCTGCAAACAAGCTATAATTCTGGAAGTTTTTGAAAACTAAGTATATGAATTTTCTGAGATATGCAATCGCTTAGGTAGACTTTTTCTAATTTTTGTGTTTTTTCGCAGATTTTGCGCCAAAAGGACGCGGATGGTGTTGGGGAGGACGAATCAAGACGAAACAGGACGAGAAAGCAGAAGAACTAAAAAATTTTTGGCAAAAATGAACAATTTAAACTATGAAAACTAAAACTTATTGTAAAACGAAAACTACTCAACGGAATCTAATGGAATTTGTTTTAAAACAAAGAGAAAAATTATCTTTAAATCGTGAGAAAGTTTGGCTGCAAACAAGCTACTATTCTGGAAGTTTTTGAATACTATGTATATGAATTTTCTAAGATATGCAATCGCTTAGGTAGACTTTTTCTAACTTTTTGTGTTTTTTCGCAGATTTTGCGCCAAAAGGACGCGGATGGTGTTGGGGAGGACGAATCAAGACGAAACAGGACGAGAAAGCAGAAGAACTAAAAAATTTTTGGCAAAAATGAACAATTTAAACTATGAAAACTAAAACTTATTGTAAAACGAAAACTACTCAACGGAATCTAATGGAATTTGTTTTAAAACGAAGAGAAAAATTAACTTTAAATCCTGAGAAAGTTTGGCTGCAAACAAGCTATAATTCTGGAAGTTTTGAAACTATGTATATGAATTTTCTAAGATATGCAATCGCTTAGGTAGACTTTTTCTAATTTTGTGTTTTTTCGCAGATTTTGCGCCAAAAGGACGCGGATGGTGTTGAGGACGAACTCAAGACGAAACAGACGATGAAAGCAGACGAACTAAAATATTTTTGGCAAAAATGAACAATTAAAACTATGAAAACTAAAACTTATTGTAAAACGAAAACTACTCAACGGAATCTAATGGAATTTGTTTTAAAACAAAGAGAAAAATTAACTTTAAATCCTGAGAAAGTTTGGCTGCAAACAAGCTATAATTCTGGAAGTTTTTGAAAACTAAGTATATGAATTTTCTGAGATATGAACCTTAGGTAGACTTTTTCTAATTTTTGTGTTTTTCGCAGATTTTGCGCCAAAAAGGACGGATGGTGTTGGGAGGACGAATCAAGACGAAACAGGACGAGAAAGCAGGACGAACTAAAAATTTTTGGCAAAATGAACTATTTAAACTATGAAAACTAAACTTATTGTAAAACGAAACTAAAACGAATCTAATGGAATTTGTTTTAAACGAAGGAAAAATAACTTTAAATCCTGAGAAAAGTCTTGCAAAAAGCTATAATTAAAGTTTTGAAAACTAAGTATATGAATTTTCTGAGAATGCAATCGCTTAGGTAGATTTTCAATTTTGTGTTTTTTCGCAGATTTTGGCCAAAAGGACGCGGATGGTGTTGGGAGGACGAATCAAGACGAAACAGGACGAGAAGCAGACGAACTAAAAATTTTGGCAAAAATGAACCATTTAAACTATGGAAACTAAAACTTATGAAACGGAAACTATAAACGGAATCTAATGGAATTTGTTTAAACGAGAAAATTAACTTAAACCTGAGAAAGTTTAGCAAACAAGTTTAATCTGGAAAGTTTTTGAAACTAAGTATATAATTTAATATGAATGGTTAGATTTTCAAGGTTTTTCGAGATTAGCAAGGAGGTGGGAGAATAATCAAGACGAAACAGGACGAGAAAGAGACGAACAAAAAATTTTGAAAAGAACTATTTAAACTATAAAACAAAACTTATTAAACGAAACATAAACGGAATTTGGAATTTTTAAAACGAAGGAAAATTAACTTTAACCTGAGAAAGTTTGCAAACAATTAATTTGGGAAGTTTGAAAACATTGAATTTGAGATATGCAATCTTAGGTATCTTTTCAATTTTTGTGTTTTTGGATTTTAAACAGCGCAGTTGGGAGGACGAATAAGACGAAACAGGAAAAAGTTGACGAACTAAAAATTTTTTTGGGGCAAAATGAACTATTTAAAACTATGAAAACTAAAAACTTATTGTAAAACGGAACTACTTAAACGGGAATCTAATGGAATTTTGTTTTAAAAGAAGGAAAAATTAACTTTAAATTGAGAAAGTTTCGCAAACAAGTTTATAATTCTGGAAGTTTTTGAAAACTAAGATATATATATATATATATTGGGGACTAAGGAATTAGGAAATAGTAAGAAAAGGGAACACTTACCTTGAAGGCGGAACCGGTTGGCAGCACAAAACCGGAGAAGCAAGTTGTGGAAGGGCCTTAAAAGAAAAGAAGTAATTATGAAAGGAGGTCAAAAGCCAAAAAAAGGAGCTGAAGGAAATTTGTGGGAAAGGAGGAAAGAAGGAAAGGGGAGGAATATTAAAAAGCAAACAAATGACCCTGAAATGAGCTCATAGTCGGTTGGACAAGGTTCACCAAAAGTTCTCCAAGAGCTTTTGGAAACATTCTTCCCCTGACGATCTGGAAACGGACCTGATTACCACCGGGGAAAGAAAACATGCAGAAGTTATAAAAACCTGCAACCAAGGGAAGGAAATGACCCACCCTTTAAAGGGAGGAACTTATAAACTCAGTAAGGACCTTCAATCCTGAGAAAAATTTGGGGAGACGGCAAACCGCAGAATAGTTAGGGCATTGGTTGAAGGGAACCGGAATTCCACCCAAGATGGAACCAGTTGTCTGAAGTTTGGGCCGTTTCCCACCATCTGGAAGGAGGCCAGTGGTGGTATTGAGGTTTCGATAAGGGAGAATACACCCCACCGGGGGTTATAGACCCATAGGGCTCCCCTTCCGGTTTGGGAAGCCCGAAAAAGATGATTCCGGCCGCCCGGGCACCTGGTACCCAGGCTGAGTCCAAGACAGATGGGTTTTACCGAAAAAAGCAAGAGGATCCAGACCCCATGGAACATATAAAGAGAAAAGTTAAAGGAAGACTAATTAACAACCGTGGTCCACTGGACAAGAGGGAGCCTTCAACAGTGCGGTGGCCTGCCATAAAAGATAGGACTGGCAGAAACAAAAAGTGCCCACTTAAACCTGAGGAGGGGGGTTCCCAAGGCCTTTTCGGGGAAGAGTAAGACCAAGGAGGGAGAAGAAGGGAGGGGACAACATTGGTAGGATCGATAGGGGGACCCCATTGGGAAACCTCCTTATCGCCCCCTGCTCCAGGATCTAAAGGGGCATTACGGCCAGGCACTTGCGGGATGAATTGGTCGGGCCAGTGGCAGGACGGGATATCAACTTTAAAGCGGAGAGAGAGACACTTGGAATATACAGGCATGGGCATCAAAAAATAAGCTTGGTTCGCACCTCAACAAGACCAAGGCAATGGTCATCACCCAAAGACTTGGGGTTTGACACCCCTGCCCATGAAGGGACCCAAAAAATGGAAAAATCTATTAAACCAATAGGGCCTAACAATAGATCAAAGAAATTAACCCAATGAACATATTACAAAAAGTTTGCAAGAAAGGCCAAATTTACCGGACAACTGGAGGAGCTGCAAAATTACAGGGATTTAAACCCGGAAATAGTCAAGAAAATTTAACCGCAAGTGGAACCCGGTCATCATTTAGCCGTTGGAGCAGGGCGAAACCATCCAAATTAAATCAAGGAAAAAGTTAAAGTTGTTCCAGGCGAGGTTTCGTCAGGAAAACCGCCGGGCGACAGGAACGGTATCTCTCAACGCCGCGCCGGAATTGTCTTCACCATACCGACCTTGCGTATCAAAGAAAGCGGCAACTTTTCGAAACCGGAAACATAAACGGAACATTCCTTGGCGACAGGGAAGAGAAAAGAGAAACACCTTAAGCCCAATCATTACACCCGCATGCAAAACCACACCTGAAGTACGACCATCTAGATAACCAAGAGCAGATCAACACCCTGGTTAATCTGGAGACCGAATTTTACGGACGGCAAAGCTTTCCAGGGTAAGGTCGGAACTTTCCCATGGAAAGAATGGACTGAAAAACCAAATAAAAAGCTCGCTGTCGTCCCACTGCACCGCCCTATCGGCCGAATTTTGGTTACCTAAAAGCAAACGGAAATGGCCCCGGAAGAGGGAAGACCCCATCGAGATTTTCCCAAAGCGACCTTAGGGCTGCACCAGATACCACCGCAACAGCGAGGCGAAGATCCTCCAGCAACAAAAAGCACAGCACAACGTCATCAAGGCAAACGAACAAGGCAAAATCGTCCACCGTATTGGGTGAAGGACATGTGGCAAACGGAAAATGAGAGAGCAGTGAAGAAAGCCAAACATGCCGCATTGCACATCAAAAGACCAGACTGATATGCCCCGGTTTCATTCCTATGAAGAGACAACCGAGGGGCACCTTCATGAATGGAAACCGAGATACCAAGAAGAACAAACAAAGGCACCAAAAAATTTTCCCACCTGATATAACACAGATACAAATTAATATTACCAATTAACAACCACCACCCGGGGACACGGGGGTTCGCCGAGCCTGAGGTTTCATCAAGGGGAAAAGCCCTTCTGCATCTGCAATTTGATGCTAAAGGAGACAATAATCCATCTGATAATAGAAGCCCCTGTCCACTGCAGAGACAGACACTTGGAATCAAAACCGGATCTAAAGTGAAATTAGAAAAAACCTGAGAATGAACAAGCAAAACTAAAAAATGATTTTATTGAATAGAAAAATAAAAATAGTTAAAAGGAAAATAAAATAAATAGAAGGAAGTAATATAAAAAGTATATTCCCAAGACTATATGTAAAAGGATTGTTTATAAATAGTTAACATTGTATTTTTTTATATATTAAAAGGGACTTTATTAACCAACGAAAAATTTGAATGTAAATAACCACAAATTGTAGAACAAAAATTAAACATTTTGTATTGTATTTTAATGTAAGATTTTAAAAATGTAATATAAAATTGTTAAAAATAACACTTTAATGTAACAAAATTTAAAAAGAAAGTAAGAGGAAGACAGTATAAGAAAAGAAACAATTTAAAGAAAAGAAAATGAAATACGAAATAAAAAAAAGTTCTTGGCAATGACTGCCAGAGGAAGAAAGTAATAAGAAAAAAAAAAAAAACCTAACCTAACCAACTTAACCAACCGTCGCACGCGCGCCTTGTTCCCAAGCGGCACGCTTTTTACGCCCGCACCCAAAAACGTGGAAAGTGGAAGTGTCGGAAAATACCTGTGTTATCGTTGTGTTGGGCCGAGCTTCCCACCAAAAAAAACCAGGAAATCGAGAAAATGAGGACTTAAGTCAAAAACTTTAACCACGTGCTCCGGAAGTTTCGCGGGGCGCAAAAATTTTTGGACGACCCACTTTTTTGTGTTTGGGGTTGTTCCAGGTGCCCCCAGTGGAAAAACCTTTGGAGATTTTTCCGGCAAAGGACGGCTGGAGAAAACTCAAATAATAAGTTCCACGTTTACGAAATCGAACCGGAACCCGCGGAAAATCAGGGAGAAGGTAGGGGGGAGAGAGCCGGGAGAAGCCAGACTGCAAAAAGGGTGAAGTGGAACCTTAAAGATATAGACTTTAAAGTTTTTAGAAGTTAATTATTTTAGTTTTTGAAAATTAATATTAGGAAAATTTCCCACAACCCATATAATTTTTTAAGGTTAATGTTTAATTAGATATAGACAATAAATGACCAAAATTTTTAGAATTTTTTAAAAATATTACAAAGTTAAGGACCAAAAACAAAAACTTTTGTAATCCTTCCTTTAGAAAATTTACACCGGGTCCGAAGATATAAGTAATTTGTTTTGGAAAATTTTCTTTAAAAAATGTTAAAGTGTGAGTCAAATTAAAAAGTAATAGGTTAATTTTGTAATTTTAAAAATTTTAGATTTGTTTTTGTTCCTTTAAAGGGACATTATTCAAAAATTTTTTATTTAAAAATAATAAGAAATTCAAAAAAGTTATAACATTTTTAAGACATTGTAAAGTTTTTAAGAACTTCACTTTTAAAAATTAAAATTTAAAAACCGAAAAATTTTTCAAAATTTTAAAAGTTGCAACTTTAATCTTTTCCGAAATTTATTTAAAATTTTTAGTTAAAATATTGTTAATAAAAAGTTATGGCGGAAACAAAATTTTGAGATTTTTTTATTAATCCGGAGACGCCAATTGACGTCATTTTAACGTATTTTGGATTTAGAAAAAATTTGAAAATTAATTGTGGTTCAAAAATTTTTGCAAGTCGATGGTGAGGAGGTAGAGCAACGCCAAAAATTTTATACCAAATTTCTTTATATATTTTACTAGAGCCCCCTGCCTCATATAGAGTTTTTTAAAGGGAATAACCCGGAAACCAAAAGGCGTAGAGAGGGTGAAACCCGGAGCGTTCGGACGTCCCAGGAGCCCGCACCTGATACCCATCAAAAATCGCCTTTTGGAAAAGAGTGTCACAATCGTCCCTTAACAAAGTGGACCTGCGGGGCCCGTTGTTCCCCCTTCTGCGATCCAAATTAGCTGATAAATTAAATTCAAAAACGAGACATCCAAGCCGGAAAAACTTTGGATGTCTGGTATCTCGGGCAGAAGTGACCTGATTTTGAGGGGTTTTGGTCAAAAAGGTGCCAGCCGACCACATTTCTTATACAATTTACCAGCGTTTTTATTTGACTTTATTTATATTAAGATTTATTGTTATTATTAATGTTGGTAATTTTGCCTTAGACCGTAAAGGTTGGTCGTTCTTTAATAAAGTTTGGGACGCTTTTGGAACCCGAAGGCAAAAGAGTAACAAACGCGCCTACATTGGACAAAAAACCCCTTTAGTTTGGACTGTTTACCGAGGGTTAGGAAACACTGCTTGAAAAACTTTTACTGGTTGGAACTGCAAAGGGGGACTTGGCCAGTACCTGTACATACTCCAATAATAGGTTATTAAGGAAAAATTGGAATTTTTTTAAATTATTTTTTCATTATACAAAGACGCATTTTCCAACATGTTCGGACACAGGACATCCAAGAGATCCGCGGCATAAAGGAAAAACCGGAACCGTCTCCAGGTCAGGAAGTAGGGCCCCACTGAAAAACGGGGCAAAAAAAGGGATTGTAAGGGAAGAGCGTGGGGAATGGGAAAGGGGAGAAGGGAAGGGTAAACAGACCTCACCGATAAAGCGGGACGGACAGACCGAGGAAACTGCCCTCCCTTTCCCACCGCTTCTCAACCCCAACCACAACCCCTGGTTAAGAGAAAGTTGGCATTGGCATTTGGAAGACAAAGAGGGAAAAGATGGAAAGGGTTTCAGGGAAAAGGAAGGGCACCCAAACTCCACAAACAATATGAAGGTGGAATGCAAAAGGGTTGAATTCCCTCTGAAAAATAGAGGAATTTGGAAACTGAGGAAAGAAGTTAAGGAAAACAAAAAATGTGAAAAGGTGAAAGAATGAAATGATATGAATGGGTGAAACTTGGAATAGAGAAAGGAAGAAGAAGGAAGGAAAGCCAAAAGATGAAGGGATGAAGGAAATTAACAGAGAAAAGGAAAAGCCAAGCGGAAAGATAGAGGAACAAAAGAACGATGAAAGAGTTAAAAAAGAAGGATGAGTTGGGTCAAAAGAATGGAAGAAAGCAATGAAAAGAATAGGGCAAACGATGCGAGTGGGCCCGGGTCCGAAAACAATCTATATTAAAACAGCATCACACTTCGGTGGCCGTCAAATTCACTGAAAGAGCGATACGGAGGATGGGGAAGAGAAGATCAGAAATGAAGGAATGCAAGAGGAAAGGATTAAAATAGATAAAGAAGAAGGTAAAAGATAGGAAAGTGAAATTAGGATGTTCGAAAGAAGAATTAAGAAAGTGAGGGAAAGACTGAAAGGAGGGAACAAGTTAAAAGTTTGAGGAAATAAACCAACAAAAGACCCAATTAATTGTGCTAAAGGAGGTGATGAATTCAACAGCGACGAACAAATAGGGGCGTTTGGAACCACAAAACCAGGGGTTGTTGAGAAATATTAGAAAGGAAGAATCAGGATGGAAGTGAAGTATAGGAAAGGAGGAGGGAACCCGGGCCACTAAGAAAAGTCCTAAAGAGTTTCACCCCCGTATGGAGAGGTTACGGACGCGGAATGGTGCATTCCGACTTGCAGCGTGTCGCGGTTTAAGACCAGTCCCCTGCCTTAAAAGTGTTCTTGGTTCAAAGGGTAACTGAAGAGGCCGTGCACCGAGAGGTGGATGGTAGCCACCGGGGGCCCATCCGGAGCGAATGCCAGGGTGGTTAGTTGGGGACGCCTTACGCAAAATTGACACGAAAAGGCTGACCGGCGGACCACAACGGTTTAGCCCAGAGGCACCGTACGAAGAAAGGGGAAGTCTGGCTCGGCCGCCCCAGCGTATTCAAGATGGCCGAGCCGGACAACAGCTGGGGGTTTTGCAATTACTCCGCGATCCGGGCAAACCCCAGAGAAGCCGAGGTGTACGGCCGAGCACAGGCGCAGCAGCGCAAAACAGCTTTGCGCTGGTAAGAACCATCACGGCCGTTAAGGGTAAAACGGCAAAATTCCAGGTGCACGAACGGTCGGACGGGGAAAGGACGACAAAATGCCGGTCGTAAAAGCCGCCATTGTGCTGTTCGATTTATCCAATATCACCCAGCAACCCGGATCTAAAACAACCAAACGTCGACCGCGAAGTTGAGAACCGGGTGCTGGAGGTGGAGGGGCTTTGAAAACCAGATAAGTTTCAACACAAAAAAACACAGAAGGTGCTCGGAGGGCCTTGAGGACGCGTGGCGGGTGTTTGGGTGGGATCTTAACGCCAAGAATTTGGTGGGAAGGGAGGACCGGAAGGGGTTAAGAGATAAGGGAAGCCTGATGAATGGGGACCCATATCCTCAAGGGGATTGAGCCGACCCTGACAACCCTTTAGAGGGACCGTCAGATCAGCAGTTGGGGAGTGACGTGCTGCTCCCCTAACCCCAAAAGGAACTGGGGACCTCTGACGAGATTTCCCGGCCTCGGACCACAGGGCAACCTTTTGACAATAAGTAGAGTGCGGCTGGCACAGACGTCCCAAACACAACTAGAAAAATATAATTGGGTAACTGGGGTGAGTTTCGTGAGAAATTAACCCAGTCAATTAACCAAAATTCTTAAATCAAAGTAGTAGCAAAAATAGATAATAGGGAAATTTAGACAACATTATATCCAAAATTTAGTAATACCAAACGGCGCTTAAAGGTATTCCCCAGGCTGGAAAGAGGACGCGGGAAAGGGATTCCCGGGGAATGAGAGCTGGCGGGTCTCAAGAGAGGCCTTGCCAAAGCGCCGTTACAGGTGCGGCGCCCGTCAGGAGGGGAGGGGGGTAGTCGGGCGGTACCCCGGCCAAGGAACAGATCTGTTGGCCGTCCGGAAAGTCAGACCTCCAGTTGGGGACTTTGTAAAAAAGACAGAGAGTCCAAGGGGATGGAGTTTACAGGGTGATCAACAAGACAGCGGTTGGGACACGAAGAAACCCCCATAGTCTGGTGGGGAAAAACCCTTAGGGAGACTGAACGGCCAGGGCCTTACCGAGATTTTTATCCGGACGACGGGTTGAAAGTACAGGCCAACCTAAGTTGGAGAGAGAGGTGCCGGGTTGTAGGGGACGGCGATGAATCCGGGCGACCCACCTTTACGGCGGAGGGAAGGGTCGGTACCGAAAGCCAATCCCAAAAAGGCTCCTGGGCACGACGGTTCAAAAGCAGAATATGTCTGGCCGCAATCACCCTTGTCCCACCGACCCTTTCCCTGGCAACCTGAATGGATGTTTGCCTGCACACTTTCAGAAGTGGAAAGAGGCGACGGTGGTGTTTTTTGGGAAAGCCGGGGAAAGGAAGATTATACGCACCCCAAGTCCCATAGACCCATCGGTCTCCCGCCAGTCCTGGGGAAGACTTTGAGGAAGATCCCCTACGGCGTACGGGGTAAAGTGTACCGGGCCAACCGCATAAGGCAAATGGCCAAGTGGTCGAGAGGGACGCCCCGACCCAGGGGGAAACAGCCAGGAAACAAGGGCCGGAGAAAAGGCGCCTGTCATGGATATCGCTGGACATAGAGGGCGCCTTCGACAACGCTTTGCGGCCGGGACAGAGGTTGGCGGGATTGAATGCCCGGTAAACCCGAGGCCTTTGTAGATAGCTATTCTTTGGGAAGAAAAGCGCGCCAGGTTTTAAGGAGGAAGAGGGGTCAGGGGCTGACCAAGGGGTATAAAGGGTCGATCGGTGGCCCTTATTTTCGGAATCTGTTGCCCAACCCTCTTAGAGCTTTGATGGAAGAGGCGTTTTGTACAGGGCTTTGCGGATGATGTCGTTCTGGTGCTCGAAACGGGCGGTGGATGCCGGCAGGGAACGGGCCTTTGCCCGGTGCAGAATGGGGAAAAGAAACAAATTAAAACTGCGCCCACAAGACCTTAACAACTTTTAACACGCAAAAAAAAAGGGACACCCCAGTTCTGGCAACATGGGAGGAGGATATCAATTAAGTTAACGAAAAAAGATCCTGGGCCTTAACAATAACTTGACGTTTAAAGTCATCTAAAAAACGTCTGTTGTGGGCCCAGGGAAATAAACAACTGGCTAGAGCCGCCAAGATCCAACTGGGGCCCAAACCTGGGGGTCACCAGAACGATATATACTTGCAGTTATAGAGCCGGTCGTCTTAATACGCAGGCGCCTGGGCCTCACCGACCGGAAAGGTTCGGGCGGCGGCAAAAACCGATTCCGCGGCTTCGTGCGGAAGCATTAGGGCGTATAGGACAGTCTGGCAAACTCGGCCCCTTTTGTTCGCTGGGATTCTCCCTGGATCTTGGGATCCGGAAGCGGCCACTCTTTACGAGATAAAAGAGGTCGCCTCGGCGAGTGAAGGAGACCGGGCTTGAGAGTCCAACGCCCCATACCGAGTTGCCACACCGGAATTTGATAGGTAAGTTCGTTCTGTCTGGGAGGTGGGTAGGTTAACATGCTCCCGGTCATAAAGACCCCAGACGGGAAAAAAATAACAAAGTGGAGGGCACTATCCATTTGGGATGGTGCCGGAGAAATTAGGAAGGAAAAAATTTGGTTGGGAGGATTTTGCAACCGTTTACCAGGGCGGGAGCTTTGGCCCGTAGGGCCATAGATGGCACCTGAGTACTCCGCACGGGCCGAAGATTCATAGCGAATTCCAAGGTCCGCCCTTGAGACGTTGTGGTAGAAGGGACTTTCACAACCCGATGGCCGTAGAGGCGGGGAGGACATTCCCAAATGGTTGAGCGGGGCGGCCCTTGACCCCGGTTAAGGACAAGCGGGTGTAGAGGAAAAAGGGGCGGACCCTTCGCAAAGGAGGGCCACCGTAAAAAGACGGACCGGATCGATAGGCACCCGGGTTTCATTTGCAAGGGATTCTTCGGCGGGCCATTGACGAATGGAACCGGCGCCACATATCGGAGCCAACAGCCCTTAACCACCAAGCCTTCTTCCCAATGCAGCCGGACGCGCACCGTATCAAAGGGCTGGATGAGTCCACGCTGGTGAAAGGCTCTAACAGGGCATGGGGTTTTGCGGAGATTCCACCGTTTCCCGGGGTCGGGACGACCGACATGGAAGGATGGGGAGGTTCCCAGAGCGTCCCACCTTGACGTAGTGTCCAATCTTCGGTATAACGACAAGGACCCGCCACCGAAATTGGCAACAGAAAATCTGGAAACGAAAAAATACCAAGATTATGGCAACAACCAACGGCCTTTCATAAAATTCTGCAAAAAGTAGTCGAGCATGCAAACAAAAGAACAGCACAAAAAGAAATATGAACATATATCAAAGTATATAATTTCCGATATTTAGAATAAAGGCCAAGGGCAAAAACGTTAAAATTATAGAATTAAAATGTTAGTATTGGAAAAAGAAAAAGGAGGAATTAGTAAAAGAATTAGGGGAAATGCACTGGCGAAAGGACCTAAGTTAAGGTAGATAAGATATACTAATGTTAAATGTGTTAAGATAAGGAAAATGATATATATAAGTAAATTAATGTAAATTAAGATAAAAGATAAGTTAATAGAAATGTAAATAAAGATAAGAAAATAAATAAGCAAAACAGAATGTAACCATAATTAAGTATAAGATTAATATTAGTAAAAAGAAATGTAATAAAGTAAGAACATAAATAGAAATAATAAAATGTAAAAGTAGAAAATATAAGTAACAAGACACAAAAAATTGAAAAGACAAAAAATAGAAAATGAAAAGTAGATGGTTTTAAACAAAAAAAGAATAGAAGTTCAAAAAAGTCCAAAACAAAAAAGAGGCGGGGTCCCTGATCCAACATGTCAGGGAAAAAGACGAAAAAAAAAAAAAAAAAACCAACCTAAACCTAAACCAACTTAACCTTAACCAGTTCTGTCGTGCCCGTTGTCGAGGACGTTGCTTTAAACCGCCCCGGTTCAAAAATTCACGGCATTAAAAGTAAAAGTGACGTTTATATCGTTAGATGGCGCTTTGGTCCTTTTCGGACAGTGAAATCAGATTTTCAATAACTGAAAAGTGGAAAAGTTGGGAAGGAAAACTAATTTTCAAAAATTTTTTTGGGCGGAACTATTTTAAGATTTAGACCCCATTTTCTCGTTTGATTCCTGAGAGCCTTGGAGCCCCCAGCCTGAAGTTTTCCAAATTTTCCCAAGGAAACAAAGGGGAGAAAACTGAAAACAGCAAAACCAGTGGCACGGGCCCCCAAACCTGAAGACTTTAGCGGCAATTCCAATTGCAGCTGGGATACAGGAACGGAGGGAGCCAGGAGCCTTTTGGATCAGAAAAAGGGTTTAGTGGGTGTAATAGACTATAGAAAAACATAACCTCAAAATTTAACTTCAAATAATTTTAATTTAAATTTCGACAACGCACTAGTTTTTTATTAGAACCTTGAACTTTGCATTAATAACATATACAAATTTTGGAATTTTTTGAGAAATTCCAAGTTATAAGCAAAAAAACAAAAAATTCAAAGGATTTGACGTAATTTCCTTTTTTTCACTTTTTTTTTGTCTTAAGTAAATTTTATTTTATATTTTATATTATTAAAGGCCCAAAAAATGTTTCGGAACAGTAAAAATTTTAATATTAGAATCAATGATCCAAAAGTTAGGCCAACCAAATTTTGAAAATTTCACTTTTTAAAAATTGTTATAATTCAAATTGCTTTTTTATTAATATTATTATCTTTAATTGTTAAACTATATAATTTTAATATCTGTGTTTCCAAAACCGTGCAACTATTAGTTTGAGATTAATTTTTTTATAAAAAATCGTTAAAATTTTTTTCAAAATTTATTACCCCACATCGCTCCACCCTTTACCCCAACCAAGACTATTAAGATAATTTGTTTTATTGACCCCATATACCTCCAACATGATCGGAGCTGACCACACAAGGTTGGCGCAGAAAGCCCAGCAGAGCAGGTTACAGGGGCGGTGTCGTTTTGGACCGACAGGAGGGAAGGCCCCGGCAGAGCCAAGACGGCAGACCAAGCAGCCGGGAACACTTCAAAGATTAAAACGCCGGGTAGGCCGAACGCCACCAACCGGTAAGGAGTCCGAACTTTTAAAAACCGCTGGAAAAGGACCAGACAGCAGAGCCCATAGCAAAAGCCGATGACGCCCCAAGACGGCCGCTGACCAAAAACTGGGTCAAGAAGAAGAGAAAGCAGGCTTTGTCAAAACAAATGCCCACCTAATGAACTGAAAGAGGCAATTAACCCACAAGGGACCTGGCAAAAGAGAATTACCTATGCTAGGCGTGACGGCCAACCTTAATGAGAAGTCATTCACGCAGGCACACCCACGCTGACCCAAGGTGGTCACCGAAAAATCCGGAATAGAACAGGGAGGAAATATTAGAAAAATTCAACGCGATGACGGCCAAAGAGGGCTGGGGTGGACGGTCCAAAGGGGTGAGGGAAGGCGAAAGACCAAAAGGTTATCATGGGTTTTGGCACAAAAAAAGAACGCACAAAGGAAGGAAAGCAGACTTGAAGGGAGATTCGGACCCCATCATCGAGGGGAAAAGAGCCGTTGACTTGGGAGTTACCGGGATACCCGAACGATATTGTCAAAGCCCTGAGAAATCAGGAATCGGGATGTTTTCAGACCTTCGACGAGGAGGAAAGAGGATTCCATCAAGATAAGAAGAAAACAAGAAACCCTAACACCAACCCATGTAATCATCAGTGTCTTCCAACAGGGGCAGAGGGTCCGGTGGCTGGAAGGGTTCACATCGACCTTCAAAGAGTGGAGAGCCAAACCGGACGGCCAAGTCCGGCACCGCCCGGGCTACGGCCACGGTAAGCGGGTTCCGGCAACGGAGTCGACGGATCTTTGCAGTCACCGTGGCGGCCCCCCTGAAGTCGGGCGTCCTGACCCGGCCAATAAACCCCCGGGAGTTGCCAAAAACCGTGTCCGTTCGGGGGACGACAAGGCGCACAATGCGTTCAGCTAAGACTGTCCGATGACGGAATGGACGAGCTCCCGCCCATTGCCAGGCATAAGGCTTGGGGCGGCCAGCACGATCCTTTTCTGGTATAGGAGGTCTGGTAAAGACAAGGGCATTGATGAGCACGATTATAAGACAAATAATAAATACTGTATAATTGTAAATAAATAAAATATAAAAATAGATACCAAAATTCTATAACTTATAAAATATAAAAACTTGTTAAGGTAAAAGATAGATATAGGAACATAAATTGGAAATTTAAAAAGATAAAATAGGAAAATTATTATAATAGACTTAAGGTTATTAATGCAAAAAATTGGTTTTTACAATTAATTATGGAGGTTTTTAAAAATGTCATAATAGATTTGGAATATATAAATGCAAAAATTTAAAACTTGTTATAAGAAGATATAAGAAAAGGTAATTACTTAATCTTAAGATAAAAACCAAATCAAAATTGTATAAAGAATTAAAGATAGATATAAAAATTTAAACATTAGATGGAAAAGATAAAAATTGAAATGCAAAATTTTTACAAGAAGTTATAAGATAGATATAAGTCAAAATTGTAAAATAAGAAAGTCGTTATGTTTTTCTAAAATTTTTTCCCCGTGTTAAAATTGGAAATAAATAATAAACAAAAAAGATAGGAATAGATTAAAAGAGAATGAAGCAATCCCCACCCAGAAAAGTTGTGAAGATGAAGAAAAGGGAAAGACAAAGTATGAAGAAATAAAAGGGAGAAAATGATAAAGAGAACTGGAAAGAAAGAGTATCCGTAAACACAGGTCCGACCCATAAAAGGTTGGGTAGGTTCCGAAAAAAAACCTAACCCAACCTTAACCTTTTTTTTTTTTCCGTTGAAAAACCAGTTGGGATTCCCCGCCGCCGGCGAGGGGCAGCGGGATATGGGCCCCCGGTCCAAGATGAAGCGGCCGGTATACCCACCAAAAACCAACGGTTGTTCTTTTCTCATGTCCTGGCAGCCGGGCCGCGGGCATGATCCGGGTTCGGCGACCCTGGCGCGACGTGGGTTCGGGCCTCTTCTTCCGGGGGGACACCGGGAACGTCGCTTTAGGCGCCGTGCCGGAACAAACAGCACGGCGGCTCCCTCTTGAGTTCTTCTGGGGGGCACCCCTGAGCCGCCCAGGGGCCCAGTGTCAGGGGAAGGGCGCGCGACCGCCACTCTTCGGCGCCCCGGCCTTCTTCTGGGAAGCCAGGGCGCTCGGCCCCTGTCCCTTCCGGCGGCCTCCTTTCCGGGCCATCAGTCCTCGCCAAAGGGACGGTTCCCACGACCTCGTTTTAGCATCCCGCGCACTAGGCAGGAAGCGAAAGGTCGCCCCACGAACTACGCAGCCTCGGCGCTGCTCGACCCAGGCCGGGCCCTTCCCGCGTGTTGGGCCGGTCCTTCAGCACATACGCCACAGTGGTGGCACTTGGTGGTTTTACCAGGCCCACGCGGCACGGGGTACCTCCCGGAAACATCCGTGTCCCGAGAGAACCCGTTGCGCGGAATGTTAGGGAGCCGGTTCCTTTCAGCCACCACTTTAAACGGGGCAAAGGGCACCTAGGGACGCCCGGCGCTGGGGGTGCTCCAGCCGCCACCCCACCCTATTGCAAGGGAGCGCACCGTCTCTGCGCCCCTTATTCTCTTCCAGGGCTGGCCCAGGCCCCGAGACCCGCCTCCGGCCAGGAAGAAGAGGACGCGGAGGATTTCCGTCGGTCCCAGGGCAGGAGCCAAGACAGGGCACGCCGCCCCGCCGGAGATGGTCCGATAGCCCCGAGGCCCGGATTGCCAACACCTCTGAGTTCTCTTCGCACCGCCGGCCTTTTGGAGGTGGGTGTCGGGCCCACGGGGCCCTGACAGGACCATGGACCAACGACCCCGGCGAAGGGGCGACAGGAGCCGCTGGGTCCCCAGTATTGGGGAGCAATTGCCGGAGAGGCCGCTGCTCCGCCACCTTAGGGCGAGGCGCCCAAAGGGCGCAAAACCTTACCGGCGGTCTAGGACTAGGGATATTTCATGGACGGCTTGACGTCGACGCGGACGCCGCAAACAATGATGTGGGCGTCCGCAGGAGGCCGTTCGAGGCCCGTAAAGTACAGGGCCTCGGATTTTCGAGCGCCACCTCTAGTCCTACCGCCGGATGCGCCCAATCACTCTGAGCGACCCCGGCAGTGGCGAGAATCGCAGCCCTGCGAAAATTGGTGCCACGGGCGGTGACGAGGGTGTCGTCGCGTAACAAGTGAACCTAACCTAACCTAACTCTAACCTAACCTTTTTTTTTTTTTTTTCCGTTGGAAAAATCCAGCTACGGATTCCCCGCCACCAAAGTGAGGGGCAGCGGGATATGGGGCCCCCGGACCAAGATGGAGCGGCCGGTATACCCACTAAAAAAAAACCAACGGTTGCCTTCTCATGTCGCGTGTGCCGGGGCCGCGGGCACCGATAACAGCTTCGGCGACCCTGGCGCGACGTGGTCCTATCGGGCTCTTCTCTCCGGTGTGTTGGGACACCGAACGTCGCTTTAGGCGCCGTGCCGGAGCAAAACAGCACGGCGCCCCCTCTTGAGCCCTTTCCGCGGCGGGCACCCTCTGCCGGCCGCCCAGGGCTCAGTGTCAGGGGAAGGTTCGCGCGTACGCCACTCTTCGGCGCCCTGGCCTCTTCTGCGGATAGCCAGGGCGCTCTCGGCCCCTGTCTCTTTCGCAGCCTCCTTCCGGAGCCATCACGTCCTCGCAGAAAGCAAGGACGGCGCCCCACGACCTTTCGTCTCTCTAGCATCCTGCGCACTACGGCAGGAAGCGAAAGGTCGTGCCCCACGACACTACGCAGCTCTCGGCGTTGCTCGACCCAGGCTGGGCACATTTCGCCACAGTGGTGGCACTCCTCTGTGGCTCCCTTACCGGCCACGCGGCACAGGTACCTCGAAACAGCCGTGTCCCGAGAGAACCTGCGTCGCGCGGAATGTTAGGAGCATGTCCTCTTCTAGCCACCACTTTAGGAACGGGGCGTATGGCTTCTATAGTTTGACGGCCGGCGCTGGGTGCTCCAGCCGCAGCTCCCACTCCTGTATTGCAAGGAGCGCAATTCCTCTCTGCGCCCCTTATTTCTTCGGGCTGGCGTACAGCCCCGAGACCTCGCCCTCGCGCCAGAAAAAGAGTGACGCGAGGATTTCTGCGTCTAGGGTCCCAGGGCAAGGAGCCAGCCATCAGGCACGCCGCCTCGCCGGAGATGGTCCGGTAGCCCCGTACGGCCCGGATTGCCAACACCCTCTGGGTTCTTCTTAGTACTACCGTACTCTCCTTTTGGAGGGTGTCGGCCCACACGGGTGCCCCATGCAGGACCATGGACCTGACGACTCCGGCGTACAGGCGGCGACAGGAGCTGCTAGGTCCTCCGGTATTGGGAGCAGTCTGCCGAGGCTGCCGCTGCTCGCCATTCAGGCGCGAGGCGCTCAAATGGGCGCAAAACTCCATCGGCGGTCTAGGACTAGGCCGAGATATTTCATCGTCGGCTTGACGTCGACGCGGACGCCGCAAACGACTATGTGGGCGTCCGCAGGGGCGCGTTCCGAGGCCCGTAAAGCAAAGGGCCTCGGATTTTTCGAGCGCCACCTTCAGTCCCAGCCGCTGGATGCGCCCAATTACTTGAGCGACCCCGGCAGTGGCGAGAATCGCAGCCCCTGCGAAAATTGGTGCCACGGGCGGTGACGAGGGTGTCGTCCGCGTAACAAGTGACGTCGACACCCTCGATATTGCCGCCACGAGCACCCAGTCGAAACCAACGTTCCACAGAAGCGGTCCCAACACCGACCCCTGTGGAACTCCACGACACCCTGATGGTCCGGAGCCCATCTCGGCACGGGAACTCGACACGTCGATGCGACAGGTAGGCCTCGATCACCTTGCAGGTAGGGAGGCACCCCGTGGTATCGAGCGTCCTTTATGCAGGCCCAGGGCAGGGTGTTGAACGCGTTGGCGATGTCGAGTGACACCGCCAAAACACCCTCACCCGAGACACCGCATCCTGCGTCAGGGACCCGACCCGCAGCACCGCGTGGACGGTCGACCGGCCCTTGCGGTAAGCCATACCGCCACTCCGCCAGATTTGGACCGACGTGCTCCAGGTGCTGGACGATGCGGGCCGCCACGATTCTCTCAAAGAGTTTTCCCACATCGTCCAACAACACGATCGGCCTGTAGGCGGAGGGCGAGTCCGCTGGACGCCCTCCTTTGAATGAGGACGAGTCTGCCTGTCTTCCACTCTGTGGTATTAAGGCTTGAGCCAGACAGGGAAAACATCGCCCTCACTCTGGGCTCCAGGGCGTCCCCTAGGCAGCGCCAGCGCGCGTCCGGAATGCCATCGGGACCCGGGGCGGTGCGTTTGCCCTCATTTTAAGAAGGGCTGCACCGAACTCACCTGGGTGACTGGCGCTTCCGGACTGGGAACCTAACCTTTTTTTTTTTTTTTTGCGAAAATCCAGCTTACGGATTCCTGCCACCAAAGTGAGGGGGCAGTAGGGATATGGGGCCCCGACCAAGATGGAGCGGCCGGTATACCCACCAAAACCAACGGTTGTTCCTTTCTCCCGTCGCTTTAGCTTGGCTGCGGGTGCTGATGACAGTTCGGCGACCCTGGCGCGACGTGGCCTCGCCTCTTTCGCCTTTCTCACCGGGTGTGTTGGGACACCCGAACGTCGCTTTAGGCGCCGTGCCGGAACAAACAGCACGGCGCTCCTCTGAGCCCTTTCCTGGCGGCGGCACCCTTCGCCGGCCGCCCAGGGGCTCAGTGTCAGGGGAAGGTTGCGCGCGTACGCCACTCTTCGGCGCCCTGGCCTCTTCTGCGGATAGCCAGGCGCCTCGGCCTCTGTCCCTTTCCGCGGCCTCCTTCCGCCATCACGTCCTCGCAAAAGCAAGGACGGCGCCCCACGACCTTTCGTCTTTAGCATCCTGCGTACTACAGCAGGAAGCGAAAGGTCGTGCCCCACGACACTACGCAGCTCTCGGCGTTGCTCGACCCAGGCTGGGCACCTTCCAGCGTGTGTTGGGCCGTCTTCGGCACATACGCCACAGTGGTGGCACTCTCCTGGGCTCTCTTGTGGCCACGCGGCACAGGTACCTCCTGAAACAGCCGTGTCCTGAGAGAACCTGCGTCGCGCGGAATGTTAGGAGCCGTGTCCTCTTCTAGCCACCACTTTAATACGGGGCGTATGGCTTCTACTGTATGACGGCCGGCGCTGGGGTGCTCCAGCCGCAACTCCCACTCCTGTATTGCAAGGAGCGCACGTCTCTGCGCCCCTTAGTCTCTTCTGGGTTGGTTTACAGCCCCGAGACTCTCGCCTCCTCGCGCCAGAAGAAGAGTGACGCGAGGATTTCGCGTCTAGGTCCCAGGCAAGGAGCCAGCCACAGGCACGCCGCCTCGCCGGAGATGGTCCGCAGCCCCGTACGGCCCGGATCGCAACACCTCTGCTCTCCTAGTACAGCAGTACTCCTTTGAGGGGTCGGCCCACACGGGTGCCCTGCACAGACCATGGACCCGACGACTCGGCGTACAGGCGGCGACAGGAGCTGCTAGGTCCTCCAGTATGGGAGCAGTCTGCCGAGAGTTGCTGCTGCTCTCGCCACTTAGGCGCGAGGCGCTCAAATGGGCGCAAACTCCATCGGCGGTCTAGGACTAGGCCGAGATATTTCATCGTCGGCTTGACGTCGACGCGGACGCCGCAAACAATGATGGGCGTCCGCAGGTGAGCGTTCCGAGGCCCGTAAAAGTACAGGGCCTCGGATTTTCGAGCGCCAATTTAGTCCTAGCCGCCGGATGCGCCCAATCACTTGAGCGACCCGGCAGTGGCGAGAATCGCAGCCTCAGGAAAATTGGTGCCGGCGGTGACGAGGGTGTCGTCCGCAACAAGTGACGTCGATACACCTCGATATTGCCGCCACGTAGCACCATCAAACCAACGTTCCCAGAAGCGGTCCCAACACCGACCCTGTGGAACTCCACACGACACCTCGATGGTTCGGAGCCCATCTCGGCACGGGAACTCGACACGTCGATGCGACAGGTAGTCTCTGATCACCCTTTTGCGGTAGGGAGGCACCCTGCATCGGAGCGCTCCTTTATGCAGGGGCCCAGGGAGGGTGTTGATCGTCTGGCGATGTCGAGGACACCGCCAAACACCTCACCCGAGACACCGCATCCTGCGTCAGGACCTGACCGCAGCACCGCGTGGACGGTCGACCGGCCTCGCGGAAGCCATACTGCCACTCCGCCAGATTTGGACCGACGCTCCAGGTGCTGGACGATGCGCGCCACGATTCTCTCCAAAGAGTTTTCCCACATCGTCCAACAGCACGATCGGCCTGTAGGCGGAGGCGAGTCCGCGACGCCCTCCTTTGGATGAGGACGAGTCTGCCTGTCTTCCACCTCTGTGGTTAAGGCTTGAGCCAGACAGGCAGAGAACATCGTCCTCACTCTGGGCTCCAGGGCGTCCCTAGGGCCAGCGCAGGCGCGTCCTGAATGCCATCGGGACCCGGGGCGGTGCGTTTGCCCTCATTTTTAGAAGGCTGCACCGAACTCTCCGGCTGACTTCTGGCGCTTCCGGACTGGGTCGACTTCATCCGTGCCATCTGGGACCATCGAAGGTGCCGTGCCCTCTCGCGTGGGAATAGCCTCGGCGATCGTTGCACCATCTGCGGCGCTAGACTCGGTGAGTGGGGGCCCAAGGACGAAGCCGTTCATTACCATTTTATAGGGCCGCCCCACGGATCACCGTCTAGCGCCGCCAACAACTTCCTCCCTAGCCGCGGCGATCGCCCGGCTATTCCCACTTGAGCGCCAACTTTTGCTGCTGAAAGAGGCGAGCACCCGGCCTCCAGGCGGTCTCTGCGTCGTCCCCGACAACGGGTGTATTGGCCGTGCCACGATGCACCTCTGCGCATCGCGGCGATTTCGGATTCCACCAGTACACCTGGCGTTTAGGAGGGAGACGTTTGCCGGACATCGACGCGTCGCACACCTGCGACATTGCGTCCCGGAGCCATTGTGCCCTCCACATCGACAATATTGGGCGCAGAAACCCACGACTGCACATTGCCGCCTTCTTCAGAGCCTGGTCCAGGCTCTGAGGCGCCACCTGGGGCTGCCGTCCTCGGTCCGGCCAGGGCCGGTAGCCCAGGAGGGCGGAGACCCTGAATCGGATGTAACGATGATCCGACAGGGCTCGACGCCCGTCACCACCTTCCAGCCCTGTATTCGGCGAGCCAGGGCGGCAGCGAACGACATCAACGATCGACCTGCCCGGCCGTACACACGTGTTTACGAACCCCGTTTAGGACCGACAGCCCGACCTCCAGGAGCCACCTCCAGTGTCCTTCCCGTGCGTCTGCCGCAGGTGAACCCTGCCGGTGATTTGGCGTTGAGATCCCCACGACCAGCACAGGAAGGGTCCGTAAGAACGGATCAGTGACCCCAGTCGGTCTAGGTAGCCTCGAAGTCGGCGAGAATCTGTTGGGAGAAAAGTACGCTGAAACGACAACAATTCTCCCAACAGAGCGCCGACGAAGCCTGGACCTTTCTTCACGTCCTCGGTTGAGGGGACCGCAGCAGTCCCGCAGACCACCGCCGCAGTGTGGGACAGGTCCTCGGCCCAGTTATTGCGGGGAACGTAATACGGTTCCGACACTATGGCACTGATCGACCACTGCGCCATGCTCTGGAAACAAGAGGTCCTGAGCCTGGCGCAGTGGTTCAGATTTGTCTGCGGATGTCCAGGTGGCCATTCCTATTCGATGGCCATTTGAGTCCCCAGCCGAAGGCGCTGGGCTTGGGCACTGGCTCCAAGCCCAGGCCTCCTTTATTCATCCGCCTCCTGTCGGTTTGGTGGTCGTGCAGGCCGCATCCAACCATGGCCAGCTGGTTTATTTGCCGCCGCGACAAGATACAACGCGGCGCGCCTGGCAACCTCTGCTTGGTGGCAGCTGGCCACAGCGGTAGCAGGCACTGCTGCGGTCGACGCCCGTATGGCACTGCTCCGCTACGTGCCCGATTTGAGGGCAGTGGAAGCAGCGCATCGGACGCGCCGCAGATTCACCTGCACTGAGCACCACCCGATCAGGAGGCGCCACCATCGATTATTTTTGGTGGCCGCCACAGGGCAGCGCATACATCCACCAAGACCCGTGCGGTCTTGGCGGATTTCTCCGACTTTACGGAGGTGACCGGCAGCTGCCTTTTTCGCTACCGCCTCAGCCACCTCCGTCTTTTCACAGAATCATCCAGACCCGAGATGCGAAGATCCGCGCACTTTTCGGCCTGATATAGTTGCTCTATTTGGGCCAACCAATTGGCAAGTTTTCTGCCAATTGGTTGGCCTTTGCCGCTGGCGGCCCCGGAACTGAGATTCGGGCCCCGTTGCCGCATGGCGGAACCGGAGGCCATCAATTCCGCTGTCCGCAGTCATTTTTTTCAGATCCTGGAGGATGCCAGAATAGGTGACCCTTTTTCGCTGCGCCCGGCTGCAGCTTTATTACTCAGCCGACGAGGTAGGGGCTTTAGTTTCGGCATCCTCTTTTTCTGTTTCGTCTTTAGACCAGCGCCAGGCTTGGCAGTTTTACGGCGTGACACCAGAGTCCACCCATCCGTGGAATGCCCTGGTGCCGCCTGACTTTGCTGCCGCTTGCCCAGCGCCGGTCGCATCCTGGCCTGGCTGGTCTCGGGGCCTCTTCTTCTTCCCTTGGCCTTCTTTATGGGGGAAGGTTTGAAGGCAGCGTCCTTCGGCTTGGGAGCGCTTCACGCACCTTCGCTGCACGCAGTGGGGCAGCAGGGGAGCAGGGGGCAGAGGCAGTGGGAGCAGGAGGCCTCACCACTGCCGAACGTAGGGGCCGCCGTTATCGGCGGCCAGTGGAGGACGGAGCTTCTCCGGCAGTAGGCGGTCCGCAATGTCGTCGCGGTGGCCTGAGCATAGCCCACCATGTCCACGATGAGGCGCCGCGATTTGCTCAACATCGGTTGGCAGTCCTCAGCGTGACATCTCCTTCACCGCGGCCCTTAACTGCCGGTTTCTGCTTCAAGAGGCCGCAGACGACGCACCTCCTTCGAGAGCCCTACTCGCTTACGTTTTTGTCGGCCGAGTACTTCCGATTCGGCCGACTGGGTGAGCGGCTCATCACATCCACCAACCGTTTTACGGCGGAGGAGCACTTTTAAGGGCACGTACGTGCGCCCTTCAGGTTGCCTGATCTTGTGGAACCTGGGAGATGATTGCTCGATTTTGAGCGCCATCTCCTTGCATCCTCCGCCGTTAAGGCTCCTCCACGGCCTCTCGCCCTCCGAGCGGCTCTTACTATTTCTGAGCGTGCGATCCTTTTCGCACGCTCCGCTTTTGGGCTCTGTTTTTGCCAGCAGGACCAGATCGGTGGTGGTCCGCTGGCTGCCGCTATTCGATCGCGATCTTGCAGCGGTGCAGCGTTTTAGAAAGCGCCCACGTTCGTCCTGCATCAGTGGTGATGCAGGTCGCCCTTCTCCGCCGCCACCACCTTTGCGCCGGCTGATCTTCCTCACTAGAAGACCACTTTGAGTGCCAGCAGTATCCCTCTCGTGCGCTTCCTGTATAGGAATTAGGGAAAACCCGCGCCTTCACCTCGAAGAGCCGGCCTCACCTGGTCCGCGCCTCTTCTTGACTCGATCCCTCCGAAAAGGTTTCGGTGTCCGTAATCCGCCATTGTCGTCGTTGTTTTGCTCCTTGTTTTTTGTTCGATTTAATGTTGTCCATACTAAATCCCACGAAAAGTAGGTAAGCGAAGTCCACCGCCAGGGACCATGTAGCACCGGTAACCCCATACGACTGGGGGCGGGAAGTTCCCAGGGTGGGTGCTAATGGCTGGTGTGTCGTTCCAGCTGCTCTTTGAGCACCGACGCCACGTACCACAACGCCGAGATCAACGGTTTTTAGAGAGGTTGTTCTCGCGGTCCGGCCAATGAAGGCAGGACCTCAGCACTGCCGCAGGCCGCGAGACGTGATCCACGACACCCACGACAGGCCGAGATCGCCGGTGTTCGGCAAAGCCGAGTGCAATACACCGAACGAATCACACCGTCCCTCCGGGGACTTCCATTCTACATCACGCCTTGCCCTTGCCCCAATCCCACACACACATTCATACCTTTGTCTTTCATACCTTTGCTCTTTCATATCACGCTGGCGAGGCTCTGACGCACTGCGGGTAGACTGGCTCGCATCCGTGTTCCTCTAACAAAGAGGGGTACAGGGAGCGAGGGTCTGAGGCCCGCCAAACTGGCTCACCTCGGGAGCAATGCTCGCCACATCTCCACCTTTAACGGAGCAGAGATGCAGCACCCTGCTGCTTCTGGTCCGCGCCGGCTGAAGCCGGTACCGCCTATATCTGGGCGCCCCTATCCGCAACCTGGGACGCGCCGGATGGGAATCTGACAACTCCACACCGGGAACCTAACCTAACCTTTTTTTTTTTTTTTTTTTTTTTTTTTTTTTTGCCGTTGAAAAATCCAGTTACGGATTCCCGCCACAAAGTGAGGGGCAGCGTGGATATGGGGCCCCGACCAAGATGGAGCGGCCGGTATACCCACTAAAAACCAACGGTTGCCTTTTCTCATGTCGCTGCAGCGGGGCCGCGGCACTGATAACAGTCTTCGGCGACCCTGGCGCGACGTGGCCCTATCGGGCCTCTTTCTCCGAGTGTGTTGGGACACCCGGAATGTCGCTTTAGGCGCCGTGCCGGAACAAACAGCACGGCGCTCCTCTGAGCCTTCTTCTCGGGCGGCGGGCACCTCTGCCGGCGCCCAGGGCTCAGTGTCAGGGGAAGGTTGCGCGCGTACGCCACCTTCGGCGCCCTGGCCTTCTTCTGCGGATAGCCAGGCGCTCACGGCCTCCCTGTCCTTTCCGCGGCCCCTTCTGCGCCATCACGTCCTCGCAAAGCAAGACGGCGCCCCACGACCTTTCGCTTTCAGCATCCTGCGTACTACAGCAGGAAGCGAAAGGTCGTGCCCCACGACACTACGCAGCTCTCGGCGTTAGCTGACCCAGGCTGGGCACTCTTCCAGCGCGTGGCTGTCTCTTCGGCACATACGCCACAGTGGTGGACTCTCTGTAGGTTTCTATCGGCACGCGGCACAGGTACCTCCCGAAACAGCCGTGTCCCTGAGAGAGAACCTGCGTCGCGCGGAACGTTAGGAGCCATGTCCTCTTCTAGCCACCACTTTCAAGAACGGGGCGTATGGCTTCATTGTTCGGACGGCCGGCGCTGGGGTGCCCAGCCGCAGCCCCACTCCCAGATTGCAAGGGAGCGCAATTGTCTCTGCGCCCCCTTATCTCTTCCGGGTTGGCCTGAGCCCTGAGACCCGCCTCCCGCGCCAGAAAAGAGTGACGCGAGGATTTCTGCATCCAGGTCCCAGGGCAATGAGCCAGCCAACAGGCACGCCGCCTCGCCGGAGATGGTCCGAGCCCTGCACGGCCCGGATCGCCAACACCCTGGTTCTTCTTCAATATTGCCGTACTCTCCTTGAGGTGTCGGCACACGGGTGCCCTGCACAGGACCATGGACCTGACGACGCGAGGATAACCTTTTTTTTTTTTTTTGCCGTTGGAAAATCTAGCTAGGATTCCCGCCGCCAAAGTGAGGGGCAGCGGGATATGGGGCCCCGGACCAAGATGGAGCGGCCGGATACCCACTAAAACCAACGGTTGTTCCTTTCTCATGTCGCTGCAGCGGGGCCGCGGGCACTGATCACAGTTCGGCGACCCGGCGCGACGTGGCCCTATCGGCCTTCTTCTCCGGGTGTGTTAGACACCCGGAACGTCGCTTTAGGCGCCGCCGGAACAAACAGCACGGCGCCCTCTTGAGCCCCCTGGGC
>JAGSMT010000943.1:0-45130 GCA_029286875.1 Lamproptera curius | reverse complement strand
TTGATCAAGATTCATAACTGTTGTTTTAAATATATCCCTTTGGATATAATCCTTATAAGTGGACAATTCAAGGAATTTTAAAATCATGCGGTACACCTGTCTCTCAAACATGCCGATTTGTTTCCGATTACAGGTCATTTCTTCCTTTTAAATATAGCTTTGTTAAGACCAAAACGTAAGCGATTGACGGTTTCAATACGTGTTTCTTTCGGTAAAATTATCAACATGTAAAGCAAACTTCTTTTGGTCAAATTCATATCTGTTTTAAATATGTCCCTCAAATATATTGATCATTTAATGGACATCCCAAGTTTTAATAATTACGTTTACGCGGTACCATTTCTCAAACATGCTGATTTGTTTTCATTCGAGTTCTTTCGCTTTTTAAATATGGCCCCGTATTGGCTAATATAACTGTTTACCGACCGTTCAATACTTGTGTTATTGCGGTAAAATGAATTTGCCGATTTGTTATGATCTAGATTCTTTTCTTTAATTATATCCGATATAATCCCATAAATGGACATCCCAGGATTCTTTAAAAGCGGCCTTTGCGGACCACCCAACCTGGGCCGATTTGTTTTGATTACAGTCATTTCCATTTAAATATAAGCGCTCCTAAAGCCCTAAACCTTGACCGGTTCCAATTTGTGTTCTTGCGGAATCAACCCGTACTTATTTCTTTTTGGTCAAGATAATATCTGATATTTAAAACATCTCCCATATAATCGTTTAAATGGATTCCCAGGATTCTAAAAATAAGGTTTTATGGGTACACTGTCTCCAACCATGCCGGTTTGTTTTGATTACGAGTCATTTCCATTTGGATATAGCGCCCCGTATAAGGCCCATATAACTGTTGCATTGACGGTTCCAATAACGTGTTCTTGCAAAATCAACCTTCGCCGGATTTCTTTTGGGTCAAGATACATCTGATATTTAAATACATCTCTTCAAAATGGTTTCATAAATGGACATCCCAGGTTCTAAAATAGCGTTACCGCGGTCACTGTCTACTCAAACATGCCATTTGTTTTGATTGGGTTTTCTCTTTTAAATTGCCTCCGTATTGCTCATATAACTTTGTATGCATTGACGGTTCAATACTTGTGTTCTTGCGGGTTTATTAAACTTAACCCGATTCTTTTGATCCAAGATTCATATCTTTTGTTTAAATATATCCCAATATAATCGTTCATAAATAGAATCCCAAATTTTAAACACTGGGTTATCGCGGAAACTATCACCCAAAAATCCGATTTGATTGATTAGGAAGGTCGTTTCTGCTATTTAAATATGGCGCCCGTATAAGCCCTTTAAAACGGGTATGCTTGAGTTTACTTGTGTTCCCGGTAAATTATCAACAGGTGTATGCCGTTTCTTTTTGATCAAGATTCATATTCGTTGTTTAAATATTCCCATATAATCGTTCTAAATGGACAATTCAAGATTTTAAAAACTGCATTATTGCGGTCACTGTCTTACCCAAACTCCGATTTGTTTCGATTACCGGAGTCATTTCTTTGCTTTTAAATATAGTTTTCGTATAAGACCATATAACTGTTGATTTGACGGTTCCAATTGTGTTCCTTTCGGTAAATTATCAACATGTACTTTCCGGGACTTCTTTTGATCAAGATTCATTCTGTTGTTTTTGTCCCTCGGGATATTTGTTATTCCAACATGGACATCCCAGGTTTTAATAAAGTTTACGCGGTACACTGTCTTCTCAAAACATGTTAATTTGTTTCCGGTTCGGTTCTTTTCTGCTTTTTGAATATAGGCTCCAAATTGCTTAATATATTCGTTTACCGACCGTTCAATACTTGTTTAATTTTATTGGTAAATTTCAACATGTCCCTTTGATTTGTTTGAATCTGGGTCCTTTTCTGTTCTTTAATTATATCCTTTGATATAATCTTCATAAAATGGACAATCCCAGGATTCTAAAAATAGCGTTATCGCGGTACCCGTCTACTCCACCATCCAATTTGTTTTGATTACGAGTCACTTCTGCTATTAAATTGGGCCGTCCATTTTGAATAACTGTATGGGTTATAACGTTTCAATTTTTATTGGGTAAATTATCAACTTGTAACGCCATTTGTTTTGATCTTGATTCTTTTCTATTCTTTAAATATATCCTTTATATAATCTTCTTAAACTGAACCCAAGATTTTAATAATTGGGTTACCGCGGGTAAATTGTCTATGTAAAATGCTGGTTTGTTTTGATTAGCATTTTGCCATTTAAATATAGGCCCGTAAGCTAAATATAACTGTTTACCGGCCGTTCAATACTTGTTTTGCTTAAATTTATCAACATGTACTTTGCCGATTTGAGATCTAGATTCATTTGTTCAATATATCCTTTGATATAATCGTTCATAAATGGACATCCCAGGATTCTAAAAAATAAGCGTTATCGCGGTACCCTCTCCCACCACCGATTTGTTCGATTACAGTCATTTCTGCTATTTAAAATACGCCCGTATTCTCATAAACTGTATGCATTGACGGTTCAAACCTTTTTCTTTGCGGTAAATTATCAAAACCATCTTCCGTTACTTTTAATCAAAGATTCATACCTGTTGTTTTAAAATATCCCCCCTAATGTTTCCCTTGGAATCCCAAACCTTAAACCTGCGTTATCGCTGTACCTATCTATAAAATGCCGATTTGGTTTTCGATTACGAGTCATTTCTGCTATTTAAATATAGCCCGATAAGCCCATTAAACGGGTATGCATTGACGATTTAATTAACGTGGTTCTTTTCGGTAAATTATCAACATGTTCATGCCGTTTCTTTTGATCAAGATTAATTTCGTTGATTATATTTTTTTGGTTATAACGTTCATAAATGAACCAAAGATTTTAAAAACTGCGTTATCGCGGTACACCGTCCCCACCATTCCGATTTGTTTTGATTAACCTATATTTAAATATAGGCCCCCGTATTTTTATAACTGAAGTTTGACGGTTCAATACTTGTGTTCTTGCGGTAAATTATCAACCTGTACTTGCCCATTTCTTTTTGATCAAGATAATATCGATATTTAAATACATCTCTCCCCATAAATCGTTCATAAATGGATTCCCAGGATTCTAAAAATAAGGTTATCAAGGCCACTGTCTACCCAACCATGCGTTTGTTTCGATTGAGTCATTTCTGCTATTTAGATATAGCGTTCCGTAAGCCCATATAACTGTGGCATTGACGGTTTCAATCTTGTGTTCTTGCTTAAATTATCAACCTGTCTTGCCGATTTCTTTTTTGACCAAGATATATCTGATTTTAAATCTCTCCATAAAATCGTTTCCAAATGGACATCCCAGGTTCTAAAAAATATTACAAGCCGGCACTGTCTCCCAAACATGCCGATTTTTTTCATTAGAATCATTTCGTTATTTAAATTGGCCTCCGTATAAGCCCATATAACTGTAGTTTGGGTTCTAACTTGTGTTCTTTGCGGTAAATTATCCAAACCAACTTGCCGATTACTTTTGATCAAGATTTAATCTGTTTTTTAAATATATCCCTCAATATAATCCGTTCTTGGGACATCCCAAATTTTAAAACTCGTTATCGGGTACCTATCTACTCAAAAATGCCGATTTGATTGATTACGAAATTTCCAGCTATTTAAATATAGCGCCCGTATAAGCCCATTGGTATGAATTGACGATTTAATACTTGTGTTCTTTTTGGTTTCTATTTCTGCCATTTCTTTTGATCCAAGATTCAATCGTTGTTTAAATTTCCTTATATAATCGTTCATAAGTGGACAATTCAAATTTTAAAAAACTGCGTTAGCTTTCCCTCAAACCCAAACATGGATTTTTGTTTCGATTACGGAGGTCATTTTTATTTAAATATAAGCGTTCGTATAAGCCCTATAACTGTTAAATTGACGGTTCCAATACTTGAGGTTTTTGCGGAAATTATCAACCCCTTGCCGATTTCCTTTTGATCCAAGATACCTTATCTGATATTTAAATACATGTCGACATATAATGTTCATAAATGGACATCCCAGGATTCTAAAAATAGCGTTACTATGGTACACTGTCTACTCAAATGCTGATTTGTTTGATTACGACTATTTCTGCTATTTAAAATATAGCGCTTCTTTATGTTTGCTATAACTGTATGAATTCGACAGTTTAATACGTGTGTTCTTACGTAAATTATCAACATGTACTTGCTGACTCTTTTGATCAAGACTATATCTGTTGTTTAAATATGTCCCTCGATATATTCGATCATATGTGACATCCCAGGATTTTAATAATTACGTTTACGCGGTACACTGTCTTGTGAAACATGCTGATTTGTTCTGATGAGTCTTTTCTGCTTTTTAAATATAGCGCTCCGTAATATTAATATAACTGTTTACCTTGACTGTTCAATACTTGTAAGATGCGGTAAATTATCAACATGTACTTGTCAGATTTGTTATGATCTAGGATTCATTTCTGTTCTTAATTATATCTTGATATAATCGTTCATAAATGGACATCCCAGGATTCTAAAAACAGCGTTATCATGGCACAATTGCTCCATCTACCATGCCGGATTTGTTTTGATTACGAGTCACTGCTATTTAAATATAAAGGCCCCATAAGCCCATATAACTGTATGCGTTATAATGTTCATCACCTGTGTTATTGCGGTAAATTATCAACTTGTAATTTCGCTTTGATTTGTTTTGATCTTGATTCTTTTCTATTCTTTAAATATACCTTTGATATAATCGTTCTTAAACTGACATCCCAAGATTTTAATAATTGCGTTACTGCAGTACACTGTCTATTTAAACATGATTTGTTTTGATTATTTATCATTTCTGCTATTTAAAATAAAGCCCGTATTAGCTAATATAACTGTTTACCTTGACCGTTCAATACCTGTGTTATTGCGGGTATGTTATCAGACTTACTCTTGCTGATTTGTTTTGATCTAGATTCTTTTCTGTTCTTTAAATATATCCTTGAGTAATCAAGTCTCACTGGACAAACCTGCGGCATTTAATAATTAAAGTGCCTCGTACACACTGTGCAATTCCAAACTGTAAAATTGTTCGATTTCAGTCATTTCTACTATTTAAACATAGTGCTTCACATAAGTACATTTACCCGTATACCTGAACGTTTAATACTTGTGTTATTGCGGTAAATTATCAACTTGTACTTGCTGATCTGCTTTAATCTAGATTCAGTTTTGTTGTATTATTGTGTTATATCGTCAACTCAACCATAACGATTCGTTTCCTGGATGAGTCATTTCTCTACACGGAATACAGCGCTCCAAGTAGTTTTCAATATAACTGTATGCATTGACGTTTCAATATGTGTGTTCTTTCGGTAAATTAATAATATGTACTTTGTCGACTTCTTTTGACTGAAGATTCATATCTGTTCTTTAAATATATCCCTCGATATAATCGTTCATAAATGGACATCCTAGGATTTTAAACACTGCGTTATCGCGGTACACCGTCTACTCAAAATGATTTGATTCGATTAGAGTCGTTTTGCTATTTAAATATAGCGGCCCGTATAAGCCTATACAACGATAATCATTGACGGTTCATATTTGTGTTCTTTATAAATTATCATCATGTACTTGCCGATTTCTTTGATCAAGATTCATATCTGCTACTTAAATATATTCTTCGATATAATCGTCTATAAATGGACATCCTATAATTTTAAACACTGCGTTATCGCGGTACACTGTATACTCAAACATGCTGGATTTGTTTCGATTACGAGTCATTTTCATATTGTATAAAGGCCCGTATAAGCTTCATATAAATGTAAGGCCTTGACCGTCTAATACTAGCACAGGTAAATCATCAACTTCACTTGCTGAATTGTTTTGACTAGATTCATTTCTGTTGTTTAAATATATCCTTTGATATAATCGTTCATAAATTGACATCCTAGATTTAAATAATTGTGTTGTCGTGAACACTGGTTCACAATAAACATGCTGATTTGTTTTGATTACGAGTCATTTCTGCTATTTAAATATAGCGGCCTGAATAAGCCCATATAACTGTATGCGTTAAAACGTTCAATACTCTGTGTTATTGGTGGTATGTTATCGACTTGTACTTACGATTTGTTTTGATCTAGAGTCTTTTTCTGTTTCAACATATCCTTTGATATAATCGTTCATAAATGGACATCCTATAATTTTAAACACTGCGTTATCGCGGCTCACTGTATACTCAAACATGCTGATTGTTTCTGATTACGAGTCATTTCTGCTATTTTAATATAGCGCTCCGTATGTTTCCATATAAATGTATGCCTTGACCGTTCATTTAAAGTATTGCGGTAAATCATCAAATTTGTACTTACAAATTGTTATGATTCAGAGTCTTTTTCTTGTTCTTCTTAAATATATCCTGAGTACTGTTCATAAACTGACATCCCAGGATTTTAGTTAAATGTGGTATCAGGCACTGTTTATACAAACATGCTGATTTGTTTTGATTACGAGTCATTTCGCTATTGAAATATAGCGCTCCGAATAGTTTCATAACTGTATGCGCTAGAATGTCAATACCTGTGTTATTGCGGTATGTTATCGACTTGTACTTGCTGATTTGTTTTGATCTAGAGTCTTTTCTGTTCTTTAAATATCCTTCGATATAATCGTTTATAAATTGACATCCCAGGATTTTAATAAATGCGCATCGCAGTACACTGGCTACTAAAACATGCTGATTTGTTTTGATTACGAGTCATTTCGTTATTTAAAATAGGTCTGTGTAAGCCCATATAATCAGTATGCATAGAACAAACCAACACCTGTGTTATTGCGGCATGTTATCGACTCAGGTTTCTGCTGATTTGTTTTGATCTAGACTTTTCTGTTCTTTAAATATATCCTCGATATAATCGTTCACAAACTGACAACCCAGATTTTGATAATTGCGGTTTCAAAGCACACTGTGTACTCAAACTTGTAAAATTGTTTGATTTGACCATTTCTACTATTTAAATATAGCGCTTCACATAAGTACATATAACTGGTATGCCTTGAACGTTTAATACTTGTGTTGCGGTAAATAATCAACTCTCACTTCTGCTGATCTGTTTTGATCTAGATTCAGTTTTGTTGTATTATTGCGTTATATCGTCAACTCAACCATAACGATTCGTTCTGATTACGAGTCATTTCTGCTGTTTAAATATAGCGTTCCGTATAAGCTCATATAACTGTATGTGCATTGACGTTTCAATACGTGTGTTCTTTCGTAAATTATCAACATGTACTTTCTGTCGACTCTTTGATCAAGATTCATATCTGTTCTTAAATATATCCCCGATATAACGTCTATAAATGGACATCCCAGGATTTTTAACACTGGTGTTATCGCGGTACACTGTCTACTCAAAATGTCGATTTGATTCGATTTTAGAGTCACTTGCTATTTAAATATAAAGGCTCCGTATAAGCCCATACAACGGTATGCATTGACGGTTCAATACTTGTGTCTTTGGTAAATTATCATCATGTACTAAGGATTTCTTTGATCAAGATTCATATCTGCTGTTTAAATATATCTCGATATAATCGTTCATAAATGACATCCTCTATAATTTTAAACACCATGTTATCGCGGTTCACTGTATACCTGCATGCTGATTTGTTTCGATTACGTCATTTCTGCTATTTTAATATAGCGCCCGTATGTTTCATATAAATGTATGCCTTGACCGTTCAATACTTGTGTTATTGCGGTAAATCATCAATTTAAACTTGCCAAATTGTTAATCTAGAATCTTTCTGTTCTTTAAATATATCCTTCGATATAATCGTTCATAAATTGACATCCCAGATTTTAATACAATGCGTATCGGGGTACACCGTTGACACAAACATGCTGATTTGTTTTGATTACGAGTCATTTCGCTATTTAAACATAGCGCTCCGAATAAGCCCATATAACTGTATGCGTTATAATGTTCAATACCCGTTATTGCATGTTATCGACTTGTACTCTGCTGATTTGTTTCTCGATCTATATTTTCGTTCTTTAAATATATCCTTCGATATAATCGTTTATAAATTGACATCCCAGGATTTAATAATAAACGCGTTATCGCGGTACACTGTCTACCAAAACACATGCTGATTTGTTTTGATTACGAGTCATTTTCGTTATTTTAAATATAGGCCTGCAAGCCTTCCATATAACAGCATGCGTTGTAACGTTCAATACCTGTGTTATTGCGGTATGTTATCGACTTGTACTTGCCGATTTGTTTTGATCTAGATTCTTTTCTGTTCTTTAACATATCCTTGATATAATCAAATTCACAAACTGACAACCCAGGATTTTAATAATTATGGTTTTCGAAGTACACTGTACCAAACTAAATTGTTTCGATTTTCAGTCATTTCTACTATTTAAATATAGCGCTTCACATAAGTACATATAACTGTATGCCTTCGGAACGTTTATCACTTGTGTTTTTGCGGTAAATTATCAACTTGTACTTCATGATCTGTTTTGATCTAGGATTCAGTTTGTTGGGTATTATTGCGCTATATCGTCAACTCAACCACAACGATTTGTTCTCCTGATTACGAGTCACTTCTGCTATTTAAATATAGCGCCCGTATGCTCATATAACTGTATGCTGTAACGTTTAATACCTGTGTTATTGCGGTATGTTATCGACTTGTACTCTCTGCTGATTTGTTTTGATCTAGATTCTTTTCTGTACCCTTTAAATATATCCTTTGATATAATCGTTCACAAACTGACAACCCAGGATTTTAAACACTGCGTTATCGCGGTACACCGTCTACTCAAAATGTCGATTTGATTCGATTAGAGTCGTTTCATATTTAACATAGCGCTCCGTATGCTTCACAACGGTATGCAGGACGTTTCAATAATACGTGTGTTCTTCGGTAAATTATCAATATGTACTTGTCGACTTCTTTTGATCAAGATTCATATTCGTTCTTTAAATATATCCTCGATATAATCGTTCACAATGGACATCCCAGGATTTTAAAAACTGCGTTATCGTACACTGTCATCTCAAAATGTCGATTTGATTCGATTAGGAGTCGCCTCGCTATTTTAAATATAAAGGCTCCGTATGGGGCTCATACAACGGTATGCACTGACGTTTCAATACGTGTGTTCTTTCGGTAAAATTATCAACATGTACTTGTCGATTTCACCAAGATTCATATCTGTTCTTTAAATATATCCGGATATAATCGTTCATAAATGGACATCCCAGATTTTAAACACTGCGTTATCGCGGTACACTGTCTACTCAAAAATGTCGATTTGATTCGATTAGGAGTCGTTTTCGCTATTTAAATATAGCGGCCCGTATAAGCTCATACAATGGTATGTACTGACGTTTCTAATACGTGTGTTTTTTTCGGTAAATTATCAATATGTATTGTCGACTTCTTTTGACTGCAAGATTCATATCTGTTCTTTTAAATATATCCCTCGATATAATCGTTCATAAACGGACATCCCAGGATTTTAAACACTGCGTTATCGCGGTGGTACACCGTCTGCTCAAAAATGTCGATTTGATCTGATTAGAGTCGTTTCTGCTATTTAAATATAGCGCCCGTATAAGCCCATGCTAACGGTATGTATCGATTGCTCAATACTGTGTTCTTTTTTGGTAAATTATCATCATGTACTGCCGATTTCTTTGGATCAAGATTCATATCTGCTGCTTCTAAATATATCCTTCGGGATATAATCGTTCATAAATGGACATCCTATACCTTAAACACTGCGTTATCGGTTCACTGTATACCAAACATGCCTGATTTGTTTCGATGATGAGTCATTTCATATTTGAATATAGCGCTCCGTATAAGCTCATATAACTGTATGCGTTAAAACGTCTAATACCTGTGTTATTAGTGATATGTTATCGACTTGTACTTGTCGATTTGTTTTGACTTGAGCTCCTTTCGTTCTTTAAATATATCCTTCGATATAATCATCGTTCATAAATTGACATCCCAGGATTTTTAATAAATGCGGTATTGGGGCACACTGTCCATATCAAACATGTTGATTTGTTTTGGATTATGAGTCATTTCTTGCTATTTAAATATATGCCTGAATAAGCCCATATCACTGTATGCGTTTTAACGTTCAATACCTGTGTTATTATGGTATGTTATCGACTTGTACTCGCTGATTTGTTTTGATTCAGGAGTCTTTCTGTTCTTTAAATATATCCTTTGATACATAATCGTTCACAAACTGACAACCCGTGGATTTTAATAATTGCGGTTTCGGGAAGCACACCTGTGCACTAAACTTGTAAAATTGTTTCTGATTTCTCTGTCATTTTACTATTTAAATATAGCATTAAATAAGGCGTTGTTATAACTGTACGTCTAAACGTTTAATACTTGTAAGCACAGGTAAATTTTATCAAATTTGTACTTCATGATCTGTTTTGGACTAGATTCAGTTTTGTTGTATTATTATTATGTTATATCGCCAACTCAACCATAACGATTCAGTTTGATTACGAGTCATTTCACATTTAAATATAGCGCTCCGTATGTTTCATATAACTGTATGCATTGACGGTTCAATACTTGTGTTTGCGGTAAATTATCAAACCATACTTGCTGATTACTTTGATCAAGAGGATTCATATCTGTTCTTTAAATATATACCTCGATATAATCGTCTGGCAATGGACATCCCAGATTTTAAACACTCGCGTTATCGCGGTACACTGTCTACTCCAAAATGTCGATTTGATTCGATTATGAAATGTTTCTGCTATTTAAATATAGCGCTCCGTATAAGCCCATACAACGGTATGCATTGACGGTTCAATACTTGTGTTCTTCAAAATTATCATCCTGTACTAAGCGATTTCTTTGATCAAGATTCATATCTGCTGTCGTTTAAATATATCCTTCGATATAATTGTTCATAAATGGACATCCTATAATTTTAAACACTGCGTTATCGCGTACACTGTATATCAAACATGCTGATTTGTTTCGATTACGAGTCATTTCTGCCATTTTTAATATAGCGCTCCGTATGTTTATAAATGAATGCCTTGACCAGTTCAATACTTGTGTTATTGGTAAAATCAACAACTTGTACTTGCTGAATTGTTTTGATCTAGATTCATTTCTGTTGTTTTAATATATCCGTTGATATAATCGTTCATAAGTTGACATCCAGGATTTAAATAATTGCAAGGTCGCGGAATACTGTCTACAAACATGCTGATTTGTTTTGATTACGAGTCATTTCTGCTATTTAAAATATAGCGCTCCAAATAAGCCTCCATAAATTGCACATGTTAAAACGTTCAATACCTGTGTTATTGCGGTATGTTATCGACTTTGTACTTGTCGATTTGTTTTGATCTAGAGTCTTTCTTGTTCTTAAATATATCCTTTGATATAATCGTTCATAAATTGACATCTCAGGATTTTAATAAATGCGTTATCGCAACCGTCTACTAAAACACGCTGATTTGCTCTTTGATTATGAGTCATTTCTGCTATTTAAATATAGCGCCCGTATAAGCCCATATATGTATGTATATAACGTTCAATACCTGTGTTATTGCGGTAAATTATCAACTTGTACTTCAAGCGATTTGTTTGACCTAGATTCTTTTCTGTTCTTTAAATATATCCTTGATATAATCGTTCTAAAAACTGATATCCCAGGATTTTACACACTGGTGCTATCGCAGACTGTCTACTCAAACATGCTGATTTATTTTGATTACGTATTATTTCTGCTATTTAAATATAGTCTGTATTAGCTAATATAACCGTTTACCTTAACCGTTCAATACTTCTGTGTTATTGCGGTAAAATTATCATGTACTCAGATTTGTTATGATTCAGACTATTTCGTTCTAATTATATCCTTTGATATAACTGTTCATAAACGGACATCCTAGGATTCTAAAATAGCGTTATCGCTGTACACTGTCTACTCCAATTCATGCCGATTTGTTTTAATTGATGAGTCATTTTGCTATTTGAATATAGCGCTCCGTGTATAAGCCTATATAACTGTATGCATTGATTATTCAATACTTGTACCTTGCGGGTAAATTATCAAACTATACTTGCCGATTACTTGGATCAAGATTCACATTGTTCTTTAAATATATACCTCGATATAATCGTTCAAATGGACATCCCAGATTTTAAACACTGCGTTATCGCGGTACACTGTCTACTCAAAATGTCGATTTGATTCGATTACGGTGCCGTTTCTTTGCTATTTAAATATAGTACTCCGTATAAGCTTCCATACAACGGTATGTATTGACGGTTCAATACTGTGTTCTTCCGGTAAATTATCATCCTGTACTAAGGATTTCTTTCGATCAAGATTCATATCTGTTGTTTAAATATATCCTTCGATATAATTTTTCATAAATGGACGTCCCATAATTTAAAACACTGGTGTTATCGCGGTACACTGTATACTCAAACATGCTGATTTGTTTTGATTACGAGTCATTTCTTGCCATTTTAATATAGCGTCTGTATGTTTCATATATATAAATGAATGCCTTGACCGTTCAATACTTGTAAGTATTGCGGTAAATCATCAACTTGTAATTTGCTGGAATTGTTTTGATCTAGATTCATTTCTGTTTTAATACATCCTTGATATAGCACCGTTCATGTTGACATCCCAGGATTTAAATAATTGCGTTATCGCGGAACACTGTCTACACAAACATGCTGATTTGTTTTGATTATTGATCTATATTTCTTGCTATTTAAATATAGCGCCCAAATAAGCCCATATAACTGTACATGCGTTAAACGTTCAATACCTGTGTTATTAGTGGTATGTTATCGACTTGTACTTGGTCGATTTGTTTTGATCTAGAGTCTTTTCTGTTCTTTAATATATCCTTTGATATAATCGTTCATAAATTGACATCTCAGGATTTTAATAAATGCGTTATCGTAGTAAACCGTCTACTAAAACATGCTGATTTGTTTTGATTACAGTCATTTCTGCTATTTAAATATAGCCCGCATAAGCTTCCACATATGTATACACATGCGTTATAACGTTCAATACCTGTGTTATTATGTGTAAATTATCAACTTGTACTTGCTGATTTGTTTTGACCTAGATTCTTCGTTCTTTAAATATATCCTTTGATAATCGTTCTAAACCGACATCCCAGGATTTTAATACCAGTATCGCGGCACACTGCTCAATTAAACATGCTGATTTATTTTGATTACGAGTCATTTCGCTATTTAAATATAGCCCGTAATAGCTAATATAACTGTTTACCTTAACTGGGTTCAATACTTGTGTTATTGCGGTAAATTATCAATGTACTTGCCGATTTGTTATGATTCATTCATTTGTTCTCAATTATATCCTTGATATAATCGTCTGCTAAACGGACATCCCAGGATTCTAAAAATATGTTATCGCTGTACACCGTCTACTCCACCATGCCGATTTTGTTTTGGATTATGGTCATTTCTGCTATTTAATATAGCCCGTATAGCTTCCATATAACTGGGTAATAATGTGCATTGATGGTTCAATACTTGTGTTCTTGCGGTAAATTATCAAACTATACTTGCTGATTACTTTGGATCAAGATTCATATCTGTTCTTTAAATATATACCTCGATATAATCGTTCATAAACGGACATCCCAGGATTTTAAACACTGCGTTATCGCGTACACTGTCTACTCAAAATGTCGATTTGATTCGATTACGAGTCGTTTCTGCTATTTAAATATAGGGCTCCGTATAAGCTTCATACAACGGAAGGCATTGATGGTTCAATACTTGTGTTCTTCCGGTAAATTATCATCCTGTGTTTGCTGATTTCTTTGATCAAGATTCATATCTGCTGTTTAAATATATCCTTCGATATAATTGTTCATAAATGGATATCCTATAATTTTTTAAACACTGCGTTATCGCGGTGCACCGTATACCACCAAACACAAATACTCTACTGATTATGAGTCATTTCACATTTTAATATAGCGCCCTGTATAAGCTATAAATGTATGCCTTGACCGTTCAATACTTGTGTTATTGCAAATCATCAACTTGTAATTTCGCTGGAATTGTTTTAGAATCTAGATTCATTTCTCGTTGCTTCCAAATATATCTTGATATAATCGTTCATAAATTGACATCCCAGGATTTAAATAATGCGTTTATCGCGAACACCGTTCACACAAACATGCCGATTTGTTTTGGTTACGAGTCATCTTTATTTAAATATAGCGTCCGTATGTTTCCATATAACTCATGCGTTGTAACGTCTGTCACCCAGTTATTGCGGTATGTTATCGACTTGTACTTGCCGGGATTTGTTTGATCTAGAGTCTTTTCTGTTCTTTAAATATCTTCGATATAATCGTTCATAACGGACATCTCAGGATTTCAATTTGGACGTTTGATTGCTGAATGTCTACTTGTACGTGCCACTTTCCAAACAAGGATTCCATTTGGTGTTTCAATAAAGTGGCTTAAGTATAAGCTCATAACTATATGGCTTGACCTTCGTTAAATTACTAGAAGAACTGGTGGTATTTGATCAACTTGTATAGTTCCATCGTTCTAACAAGATCTACTTTATTGTTCCAAATATATCCTGATATAATAGCACATTAATGCACATCCCAGGATTTTAATGCTTGCATTATCGCTGGATATGATCTACTTATCTGTGCACACTTTTATAATTAAGATTTGTTTCACTTCGTTTCAATAAAAGCGTTTTATTTGCCCATATATTTGGCTTGACCGTTTAATACTTGTAGGATCATGGCATTTGATCAACTTGTACATACCGATTTGTTATGAACAAGATTCGTTACTCAATAGTAATTTTTTAGCAATCTAAAATATATCCTGATACAATAGTACTTTTAATACCATCCCAGGATTTTAATGATTGTATTATCGCGGGTATATTGTCTACTTATTCGTTCAATGTTTTTAATTAAGATTCGTTTATAGTGTTTCAATAAACGGCTTAAATTAGCCTATAACTATATATGGCTTGGACCGATAAAACTAGTAGAATCCGTATGTTAATATCAACTTGTACATGTTGATTAGTTTTTGGATCAAGATTCATTATTATTGTCAAAATATATCTCGATAAAAGCACATAAATGGACATCTCAGGATTTAATGGATTGCTTTATTGTTGCTATTGTGTATCAATGTACGTGCAATACCTTTTTTCAAATGCGATTCTATTTTGTTGTTTCAATGAAACGCCTGATATAAGTTCATTTAACTGTATGGCTTGACCGTTCACACTTATAGAACTGCGGTATATTATTAACTCTAACATGCTCATTTGTTTTAACTATGATTCATTTAATTGTTAAAATGTATCCCCATACAACAGCACATTACTCATCCCAGGATTTTAATGGATTGCATTATCGGAAAATTAATTATTTAGACGTTCACACTTTGTTAATTAGATCTGTTTCTATGTTTCAATAAACGGCTTATAAGTTTCTCCATATAACTAAGGGCTTGACAGTTGTCATTATAGATCTGCGGTATGTTATCAACTGGTACATGACGGTTTTGGATCAAGATTCATTACTATTGTTAAAATATATCCCCGATACAATAGCACATAAATGGACATCCTCAGGATTTAACTGGATTTGCTTGATTGCTGTATATTGTCTACTTGTACGTGCACACTTCTTTCAAATGCGATTCCATTTTGGTGTTTCAATAAAACAGCTTATATAAGCCCATATAACTATAGTACTTGACCGTTAAATACTAGAAGAACTGCGGTATTTGATCAACTTGTACAACGATTTGTTTTGATCAAGAGTCATTACTATTGTTAAAATATATCCCTTGATACAATAGCACTTAATGCTCATCCAGGATTATAATAATTGCATTATCGCGGTATGTTGTCTCTTAGACGTTTACACTTTTTAATTAAAATTCGTTTCTACTGTTTCAATAAAACGGCTTATATAAGTCCATATAACTATAATAACTTTGACCGATCAAAACTAGTAGAACTGCGGTATATTATCAACTTGTACATGCCGATTTGTTTTGTTCAAGATTCATATCTGTTGTCAAAATATATCCCCCATACAAAAGTACATAAATGGACATCTCAGGATTTAACGGATTGTTTATTGCTTTATATTGTGTACTGTATGCACTTTTTCAAATGCATTCTATTTTGTTGTTTCAATGAAACGCCTGATATAAGTCCATATAACTTTATGGCTTGACCGTTCAATACTTCAGAACTGCGGTATATTATTAATTTCAACATGCTCATTTGTTTTGATCATGATTCATTTCTATTGTCAAATATATCCTGATACACATCACATTAATGCACATCCCAGGATTTTAATGTTTGCATTATCGCTGTATATGATCTACTCTATCCGTGCACACTTTTTTAAATTAAGATTAGTTTCTACTGTTCTAATAAAGGGCTTACATAGTATATAACTATTTGGCTTGACCGTTAAATACTAGAAGAACTATGGGTATTTGATCAACTTGTGGCTATACAGATTTGTTTTAACAAGATTCATTACTATTGTTAAAATATATCTCGACAAAAGCACATTAATGCTCATCCCAGGGATTATAATGATTGTACTATAGCGGCATGTTGTCTACTTAGATGTTCAAGCACTTTTTGTAATTATAATTCGTTTCACTGTTTCAATAAAACGGCTTAAATTAGTTTGTTATAACTATATGGCTTGGACTGATAAAAACAAGTAGAACTGCAGTATGTTAATAACTTCATGTCCCGATTTTTTGATCAAGCTTTTACTTTTTTAAAATATTCCCCGTACAATCCCTTTGCAATCCCAGGTTTTTTTTGTTATCGCTTTAATGTCTTTAATCCGTCACACTTTTTTTAATTAAAATTTGTTTCTGTTTAGGGCTTTAAAGATATAACTTTGCGACCGTTAAATACTAAGCTTTCGTTTTGATCAACCCTTCCGATTTGTTTTGAAAAATTCATTTATTGTTAAAATATATCCCCATAAATGCAATTAATGCACATCCCAAGTTTTAATGATTGCATTATCCTTATATTGTCTCCGCGTTACTTTTTTAAATTAAATTCGTTTTCTTTTCATAAAACGCCCAAAAATCCAATTACTTACAAACACCATCAAAACTAGTGAACTGCGGTATTTATCAACTTTACTCCGATTTGTTTTATCGTTCATATCTGATTCTATATCCCCCATAAAAGCAAATAAATGGACATCTCAGGATTTAACGGTTGCTTTGTTTGCCCTTTTTGTGCTGCGTACACCCAAATGCGATTCTTTTTTTGTTTCAATGAAACTCGATATAAGTCCATAAACTTTTCTGACCGTTCAATCTTGTAGAACTGCGGTATTTATTAACTTAACTCCTATTTGTTTTGATCTGATTCATTTCTATTGCAAAATTATCCCCGATACAATATCACATTAATCATCCAAGTTTTAATGTTTGCATTATCGCTTTATGATCTCTTATCCGTGCATACTTTTTAATTAAATTTGTTTCTACTGTTTCAATAAAAGGGCTTAAGCCCATATAACTATTTAAGACCTTAAATTAAAAGAACTGCGGTAATAACTTCCCATACCGATTTGTTTTGAACAAATTCATTACTATTGTTAAAATATTTTCTTGATAAAAAACACTTTCATCCAGGTTAATGTTGCATTATGCGGTATTTGTCTATTAGGTTCCCTTTTTAATTAAATTGTTTCTCTGTTTCTAAAACGCAAATTAGCCCTATTAACATGCGATAAAAAACAAGTGAAACTGCGTATTTATCAACAACTGGTTTTTTTTGATCACTTCATTATTTTTGAAATACCCTGATACAATAACTTAATACATCCAGGATTTTAATGTTTGCTTTTTATTATCAACCCTGCACCTTCTTTTAAATGCGATTCTATTTTGGTGTTTCAATGAAACGCTCGATATAAATCCATTAACTTATGGTTTGACCGTTCAATACGAGAACTGCGGTTATTAAACTTCCCCTTTTTGGTCCCTGATTCATTTTCTATTTTAAAATATTCCCTGAACAATGCACATTAATTCTAGTTTTTGTTACATTTGGGTAAAATTGTTTGCCCAGACGTTTTCACTTTTTAATTAAATTCTTTTCTAGTGTTTCAAAAACCCTTTAAAACCGGTAAATTCTCGACAATTTTTCTTGTGCCTATATTTAAACTTCAACTTTTTTTTTTGATCATGATTCCTTTCTATTAATAAATATATCAATACAATAGCATAATGCAAATCCCAAGTTTTAATGTTGCATTATCCTGTTAATGTCTACTTATCCGTTCACACTTTTAATTAAGATTTGTTTCTATGTTTCAATAAAACACTTATATAAGTCCAAATATCTATGCTTGACCGTTAAATACTGAGAACTGCGGTATATTATCAACTTGTACATCCGATTTTTTGATCAAGGTCATTACTATTTTAAAATATATCTCTTGATACAAGCAATTAATGCTCATCAGGATTATATGATTGCATTATCGCGGTATGTTGTCTACTTGAACGTTCACCTTTTTAATTAAAATTCGTTTCTACAGTTTCAATAAAACGGCTTAAAGCCTATATAACTATGAAACTTGACCGGTAAAACTAGTAGAGACTGCAGTATGTTATCAACTTGCGTGCCGATTTTTTGCTCAAGATTCTTTACTTGTTAAAATATCCCCGATACAATAGCCATTAATACATCCAGGATTTTAATGTTTGCATTTTTGCTTTATATTTCAACCGTGCACACTTCTCCAAATGCGATTCTATTTTGGTTTCAATGAAACGCTCGCTGTAAGTCCATATAACTTTAGCAAGCGACCGTTCAATACTTGTAGAACTGCCGGTATATTATTAACTTCAACATACCTGTTGTTTTTGATCGCACAGTTCATTCCTATTGTCTAAATACTATCCCCTGATACAATAGCACATTAATGCACATCCTTGATTTTAATGCTTGCATTTATCGCTGTATATGATCTACTTATCCGTGCACACTTTTATAGTGGATTTGTTTCTACTGTTTCCAATAAAGGGTTTTGTTGCCCATATAACTGTTGACGACCGTTTAATGCCTTAGGACTGCGGTACGGTCAACTTGTACATACCGATTTGTTATGAACAAGATTCATTACTCAATAGTAATTTTGTAATCTAAATGTCTGATACAATAGCACATTGTACTCATTCCAGGATTTTAATGGATTGCATTATCGCGGTATGTTGTTGCATGAACGTTCACACTTTTACTAATTAAAATTCGTTTCTACAGTTTCAATAAAACGACTTAAATTAGCTTCTTGCTTCTGTAAAGCGATAAATCTAAAAACTAGTAGGAACTGCGGTATGTTATCAACATGCGTGCCGATTTTTTTTTGCTCAAGCTTCTTTACTATTGTTAAAATATGTCCCCCCGATACAATAGCATTAAGCGCACATCCAGATTTTGTGTTTGCATTTTGCAGTATATTGTCAACTTGTACGTGCACACTTCTTTTAAATGCGATTCTATTTTGGTGTTTCAATGAAACGCTCGATATAGAATCCATATAACTTTAATAGTTTGACCGTTCAATACTTGTAGAACTTTACGCGGTATATTATTAACTTCAACATATATATTTGTTTTGACCATGATTCATTGCTATTGTTAAAAATATATCCTGATACAATAGCACATTAATACTCATCCCAGGATTTAATGATTGCATTATCATATGATAGAAATTGTTGCCAGACGTTTACACTTTTTAGAATTGGAATTCATTTTCTAGTGTTTCAATAAAACAGCTCCTTATAAGCCATTATAATTATATGGCTTGGTAAATATTTACTAGTAAATCTGCGGTATGTTATCTAACTGCTAATTTTTGTCGATTTGTTTTGATCATGATTCATTTCCTGTTGTCTAAATATATCCCCTGATACAATAGCACATTCGAAAATGCACATCCCAGGATTTTAATGTTTGCATTATCGCTGTATATGATCTACTTATCCGTGCACACTTTTTATAATTAAGATTTGTTTCTACTGTTTCAATAAAGGGCTTATATAAGCCAAATGCTAACTATTTGACTTGACCGTTAAATACTTGAAGAACTGCGGTATATTATCAGCAGCCACATGCCGATTTGTTTGATCAGGTCATTACTATTGTTAAAATATATCTCTTGATACAAAAACACATTAATGCTCATCCCAGGATTATAATGATTGCATTATCGCGGTATGTTGTCTCTGTAGACGTTCACCACTTTTTTTAATTGAAATTCGTTTCTGACTTTTCAATGAGCTGGCTTAAATTAGCCTATGTAACTATGTGAAACGTCGATAAAAACTAGTAGAACTGCGGTTTGCTATCCAACTTGTACGTGCCGATTTTTTTACAGTCAAGCTTCATTACTTTTGTTAAAATATATCCCCGATACAATAACACATTAATGCACATCCCAGGATTTTAATGTTTTGCATTATCACTGTATATGATCTACTTATTTTTGCTTTTTAATTAAGATTTGTTCTGTTTCAATAAAAGGCTTATAAGCCCTTAACTATTGGCTTGACCCATTCGTACTAGAACTGCGGTATTTGATCCCAACATACATATAAATTTGTTTTGAACAAGATTCATTACTATTATTAAAATATAACCACCGATACAGCCAACACATTAATACACATCCAGGATTTTAATGATTGCATTATCGCGGTATATTGTCCTATGAACGTTCTATTTTTTTTAATTAAGATTCATTTATACTGTTTCAATAAAACGGCTTATATAAGTCCATATAACTATATGGCTTCGACCGATCAAAACTAGTAGAACTGCGGTATGTTATCAACTTGTACAGCCTCGATTTGTTTTGATCAAGATTCATATCTGATGTCCAAATATATCCCCCCCATGCAAAAGCACATAAATAGACATCTCAAGTTTAACGGATTGCTTTATTGCTTTTATATTGTGTGCTGTACGTGCCACTTTTTTCAAATACGATTCTATTTTGTTGTTTAAATGAAACGCTCGATATAAGTCCATATAACATGGCTTGACCGTTCAATGCTTGTAGAACTGCAGTATATTATTAACTTCAACCTTGCCTATTTGTTTTGATCATGATTCATTTCTGTGTCAAAATATAATCCCCGATACAATATCACGGTAATGCACATCCAGGATTTTAATGTTTGCATTATCGCTGTATATGATCTACTTATCCGTGCGCCGCTAATTAAGTTTGTTTCTACTGTTTCAATAAAGGGAACATATAAGCCCCTTACCTTCTTGACAAATTTAAATAGAAAGAACTGCAGTGTTCAGTCAACTTGTATGCATACCGATTTGTTTGATCAAGGTCATTACTATTGTTAAATATATCTCTTGATACAATAGCACATTAATGCTCATCCCAGGATTATAATAATTGCATTATCGCGGTATATTTGTCTTCTTGAACGCATTACACTTTTTAAATTAAAATTAGTTTCTTTGTTGTTTCAATAGAGCGAAAACATGCGCAAGTCCATATAACTATGAAGCGACCGATCAAAACTAGTGAACTGCGGTATGTTATCAACTTGTACATACTGATTTGTTTTGGAATTAAGATTCATATCTGTTGTCTGAGTATATCTCCTCATGCCTGACACATAAACGGACATCTCAGGTTTAACTTGGATTAACTTTATTGCTTTATATTATTCAATACTTATTACGTGCACACTTTTTTTCAAATGCGATTCTATTTGTTGTTTTTCAATGAAGGCCGCTCGCTGTTAGTCATATAACTTTGGCCGACCGTTCATACTTGTAGAACTGCGGTACCTTAATAACTTCAACTTAGTGCTACTTTGTTTTGAGTGCTTTGATTCATTTCCATTCTAAATATATCCCCTGATACAATAGCACATTAATACTGTCCAAGTTTTAATGCTTGCATTATCGCTGTATATGATCTACTTGTCAAGTGCACTTTTATAGTGAATTTGTTTCCTGTTTTTTATTAAAAGGGTTTTATTTGCCCATATAACTTCTTTGGCTTGACCATTTTAATGCCCTTGGACTGCGGTATTTGATCCTTGTACATACCGATTTGTTATAGACAAGATTCATTGTTATTCAATAGTAATTTTTGTAATCAAAATATATCCCATTAATAGCACGTTAATGTCTCATCCCAGGATTTTAATGATTGCATTATCGCAGTATATTATCTACTTATTCGTTCGTTTTTTAATTAGATTCGTTTATGGTGTTTTCAATAAAACGGCAAATTAGCCTATATAACTATATAAACTTGACCGATAAAACTAGTAGAACTGCAATATGTTATCAACTTGTACATACCGATTTGTTTTGATTAAGATTCATTACTATTGTCCAAGCCACTGTCCCCGATACAAAAGCATAAATGGACGTCTCATGATTTACAACGGATTGCTTTGTTACTTTATATTGTGTGTAGCCGTGCACTTTTCAAATGCGATTCTATTTTGTTGTTTCAATGAAACGCTCGATATAAGTCCATTTAACTGTAGCAAACTTGACCGTTCAATACTTATAGAACTGCGAGCGCGTATGCTTCAACATGTGCTCATTTGTTTTAATGCGTTCCATTTCAATTATTCAAGCTATGTCCCTGATACAATAACACATTAATACTCATCCAGGATTTTTAGCAATTGCATTATCTCGCGGAAAATTAATTGCTTAGACGTTCACGCTTTTTGTTAATTAGATTCGTTTCTAGTGTTTCAATAAAACGGCTTATATAGCCCTTATATTTCTGTAAACTGACAGTTGTTACTATTAGATCTGCGGTATGTTGTTATCAACTGGTACGCCCCGCCGATTTGTTTTGATCCAAGATTCATTACTAGCTGTTAAGAAATATATCCCCCGATACAATAACACATAAATAGACATCTCAGGATTTAGCACTTAGTTGTGATTGCGCCATATTGTCTGCACTTGTACGTGCACACTTCTTTCAAATGCGATTCCATTTTGGTGTTTTCAATAAAACAGCTTATATAAACATATAACTATGTATTGACCATTAAATGCTAGAAGAACTGCAGTATTTGATCAACACATACTCGATTTGTTTTGATCAGAGTCATTACTATTGTAAAATATATCCCCGATACCAATAGCATTAATGATACTGTCCCAAGTTTTAATGATTGCATTATCGCGTATGACCTGTAGAGCGTTCACTATTTTTTAATTAAGATTTCGTTTATGCTGTTTCAATGAGCCGAAACGCTTCTGGTCCATATTACTGCCAGCAGAAACTGACCGATTAAAACTAGTAGAACTGCAGTATGTTATCAACGCGCATGCCATTTGTTTTGATCAAGATTCATATCTGTTGTCAAAATATATCCCCCTTTAAAAAAGCTTCCATCAAAATGAACTGTCTCAAGTTTAACGGATTGCGTTAACATACGTGTGCTGTACGTGCACACTTTTTCAAATCAAATTCTGTTTGTTGTTTGTTAAGAACCCAGCTCGATGTAAATCCATATAACTTTATAAACGGCCAATTTCTGATACTTGTGGGACTGCCGGTATATTATTAACTAACATGCCTATTTGTTTGATCATGATTCATTTCTGTTGTCAAAATATGTCGATACAATATAAAACTAATGCACATCCCAGGATTGCTGTGTTATCGCTGTATATGATCTACTTATCCCATTACTTTTTACTTTTTAATTAAGATTAGTTCTACCGTTTCAATAAAAGGGCTTACATTATATAACTATTTATTAACCATTCGTACCTAGAAGAACTGCGGTATTTGATCAACTTGTACATACCAATTTGTTTTGAACAGATTCATTACTATTGTTAAAATATATCTCTTGATGCAAAAAGCACGATAATGCTCATCCAAGGATTATAATGATTGCATGTATCGCGGTATCATGTTGTCTGTAGACACGTTCACACTTTTTAATTCGTTTCCTACTGTTTCAATAAAACGGCTTAAATTGGCCCTATATAACTGCATGTAAACGACCGATGAAAACAAGTAGAACTTCCGGTATGTTATCAACAGCCGTGCCGATTTTTTTGATCAAAGCTTCATTATATTAAATATATCCTGATACAATAACACATTAATGCATCCCAGAGTTTTAATGTTTGCGTATCTTCTTCAACTATGATCTACTTATCCATTACTGCACTTTTTAATTAAATTGTTTCCTGTTTCCAATAAAGGGCATATAAGCCCTTATAACTATTGGCTTGACCTTAAATTTGGGAACTGGGTATATTATAACAACATGCCGATTTGGATCAAGTCATTACTATTTTAAAAATATTCTCTTGATACAAAGCACATTAATTCTCCAGGTTATAATGTTGCATTATCGCTTTTTGTCTCTTAACTTCACCCTTTTAAAATTGTTCTACGGTTTTAAAACGGCTTAAATTACCTATAAACTTTGGCTTGACCGATAAAACAAATAGAACTCGGTATTTATCAACTTGTCTGGATTTTTTTGTAAACACTTTGTTTTTCTTAAATGGCATTTTTCCCCAGGATTTTTGTTTGCAGGTATATTGTCAACTTGTACGTGCCACTTCTTTTAAATGCGATTCTATTTTTGTTTCAATGAAACGCTCGATATAATCCATATAACTGTATAGGTTTGACCGTTCAATACTTGTAGAACTGCGGTATATTATTAACTTAACTCCTTTGTTTTGATCATGATTCATTGCTATTGTTAAAATATGTCCCTATAAAGCACTTCTATCCCAGTTTTATGATTGCATTATCGCGTAAATTGTTTCTAGACGTTTACACTTTTTAAATTAGATTCGTTTCTGGTGTTTCAATAACAAAAGCCCGTATAATTATAGGCTCGAAAATGTTTACTAAGATCTCGGATTTATCCCACTGGTACGTGTCGATTTGTTTTGATTGATTCTTTTCTATTGTCAATATTCTGATCTAGCACATTAATGCATCCCAGGATTTTAATCTTGCATTATCGCTGTATATGATCTCTTATCTGTCACCTTTTATAATTGAATTTTTTCCTGTTTCCAATAAAAGGGGTTTTATTGCCCATATAACTATTTGGCTTGACCGTTTAATACTTGTGGACTGCAGTTTTGATCAACTTGCATACCGATTTGTTATGAACAAGATTCATTATTCAATAGTAATTTTTACAATCTAAAATATACCCCGATACAATAGCACTTATACTCATCCCAGGATTTTAATGATTGCATTATCGCGTATATTGTCTACTTATTCGTTACGTTTTAATTAGATTCGTTTATAGTGTTTCAATAAAACGGCTTAAATTAGCCTATATAACTAGTAAACGACCGATAAAACAAGTAGAACTACCGGTTGTTATCAACATATGCCGATTTGTTTTGTTGGATTCATTACTATTGTCAAAATATCCCCGATACAAAAGCACAAATGGACATCTCAGGTTTAACGGTTGCTTTGTTGCTTTTATTTGTGTACTTGTCGTGCCACTTTTCAAATGCGATTCTATTTTGTTGTTTCAATGAAACGCTCGATATAAGTCCATTTAACTTATGGCTTGACCGTTCAATCTTATAGAACTGCGGTATTATTAACTAATATGCTCATTTGTTTAGTCAGTTCTTTCAATTTTAAATTTCCCTGATACAATACACATTAACTCATCCCAGATTTTAATGATTGCATTATCGCGGAAATTTGAATTCCACTTTTGGTAATTAAGATTCGTTTCTAGTGTTTCAATAAAACGGCTTATATAACCCATATAACTATAGCTGACGTTATTTACTAGTAGATCTGCGGTATGTTATCAACTGGTACATGCCGATTTGTTTTGATCAGATTCATTACTTGTTAAAATATATCCCCGATACAATAGCACCTTGGACATCTCAGGTTTAACGGTTTGCTTGATTGCTGTATATTTGTTCTGTCGTGCATATTGTTACTTAGACGTTCCACTTTTTAATTAAATTCGTTTCTACTGTTTTCAATAAAACGGCTTAAATTGGCGTATTACTTAGCTGACCGATAAAACAAGTGAACTGCAGTATTTTATCAACTTACGTGCCGATTTTTTGATCAAGCTCATTACTATTGTTAAATATTCTACGATAATAGCACATTAATGACATCCCAGGATTATAATGTTGCATTTTTGCGGTATATTGTCAACTTGTCGTGCACCACTTCTTTAAATGCGATTCTATTTTGGTGTTTCAATGAAACGCTCGATATAGAATCCATATACTGTAGTTTGACCGTTCAATACTTGTAGAACTGCGGTATGTATTAACAACATCTTTTGTTTTGATCCGATTCATTTCTTTGTTAAAATATCCCCTGATACAACTTGATAACTATCCAGGTTTTATGATTTGCATTATCGATAATTGTTTATTAGACATTTTCACTTTTTAAATTAATTCGTTTCTAGTGTTTTCAATGACATTATAAGCCCTATAATTATATGGCTCGACAAATATTTTCAGTAGATCTGCGGTATGTTTCAACTGGTACATGTCGATTTGTTTGATCGCATTCATTTCTTTGTCTAAATATATCCCTGATACAATAGCCATTAATACTCATCCCAGATTTTAATGATTGCATTATCGCGGTAAATTGTTTATAGACGTTTTCCTTTTAATTAGATTCGTTTCTAGTGTTTCCAATAAAACGGCTTATTATAAGCCCGTATAATTATGGCTCGACAAATATTTACTAGTAGATCTGCGGTATGTATCAACTGGTACATTCGATTTGTTTTGATCAAGGTTCATTACTATTGTTAAAATATATCATCCGATACAATAGCACTTAATACTGTCCAAGGTTTTAATGTTTGCATTATCGCTTATGATCTACTTATCCGTGCCATTTTAAGATTTGTTTCTACTGTTTCAATAGGGCCCATAAGCCATAAACTATTTGCACCGTTAAATACTTGAAGAACTGCGGTATATTTCAACTTGTACATGCCGATTTGTTTTGATCAAGTCATTACTATTGTTAAAATATATCTCTTGATACAAAAGCCATTAATGCTCATCCAGGATTTAATGATTGCATTATCGCTGTTATGTTTCTTAGACGTTCACTTTTTAATTTAAATTCGTTTCTTGTTTCAATAAAATGGCTTAAATTAGCCTATTAACTTGGGCTTGACCGATAAAACTAGTAGAACCAGTTTGCTATCAACTGCGTGCCGTTTTTTTGATAAAACTTCATTACTTTAGTTAAAATATATCCCCGATACAATAGCACATTAATACATCCCAGAGTTTAATGTTTGCATTAACGCTGTATATGATCTACTTATCCTTTACACTTTTTAATTAAAATTTGTTTCTACTGTTTCAATAAAGGGCTTATATAAGCCCATATAACTATTGAAGCGACCGTTAAATACTAGAAGACTGCGGTATTTGATCAACTGTGCCCTACCGATTTGTTTTGAACAAGATTCATTACTATTGTTAAATATATCCCCGATACAATAGCACATTAATGCACATCCAAGTTTAATGATTGCATTATCGCGGTATATTGTCTACTTCGACGTTCACTTTTTGATTAAGATTCGTTTATACTGTTTCAAAAGCGAGCTTCAAGTCCATATTACTATAAACTGACCGATCAAAACTAGTAGAACTGCGGTATATTATCAACATGCATGCCGATTTGTTTTGATCAAGATTCATATCTGATGTCAAAATATATCCCCACAAAAGCACATAAATGGACATCTCAGGTTAACTGGATTGCTTTATTGCTTTATATTGTTGTCTGTACGTGCACACTTTTTTCAAATGCGATTCTATTTTATTGTTTCAATGAAGCTCGATATAAGTCCATATAACTTTGTAAACGATTCAATACTTGAGAACTGCGGTATATTATTAACTCAACATGCCTATTTGTTTTGATCATGATTCATTTCTTTGTCAAAATATATCCCCGATACAATATCCATTAATGCACATCCAGGATTTTAATGTTTGCATTATCGCTGTATATGATCTACTATCCGTGCATACTTTTAATTAAGATTTGTTTCTATGTTTCAATAAAGGGCTTATATAAGCCCTTATAACTTTTGACCGTTAAATACTAGAAGAACTGCAGTATTTGATCAACACATACTCGATTTGTTTTGAACAAGATTCATTACTATTGTTAAAATATATTTCTTGATAAAAAGCACATTAATGCTCATCCCAAGATTATTGATTGCTTATCGCGGTATGTTGTCTAGAGACGTTACACTTTTTAATTAAAATTCGTTTCTACTGTTTCAATAAAACACGGCTATTAGCCTATATAACTGTAAGCTTGACCGATAAAAACAAGTAGAACTGCAGTATGTTATCAACTGGCACGTGCCGATTTTTTGATCAAGCTTCTACTATTGTTGAAATATATCCCTCGATACAATAGCATTAATGCATCCAGGATTTTAATGTTTGCATTTTGCGGTATATTGTCAACATGCGATACACTTCTTTTAAATGCGATTCTATTTGGTGTTTCAATGAAACGCTCGATATAAGTCCATATAACTGTATGGTTTGACCGTTCAATACTTGTAGAACTGGGGTATATTATTACTTCAACATCCTATTTGTTTTGATCATGATTCATTTCTTTGTTAAATATATCCCTGATACATAGCACTTATCTCATCCAGGTTTTAATTGATTACATTATCGCGGTAATTGTTTATGAGACGTTTACACTTTTTTTAATTAGATTCTTTTCTAGTGTTTCAAAAGGCCTTATATAAGCCCGTATAACTATATGCTCGACAATTATTTACTTGTAGAACTGCGGTATATTATTACTTAACATGCCCTTTTGTTTTGATCATGTTCCTTTCTATTAATAAATATATCCCCCAATACAATAGCACGTAAATCAATCCCAATTTTAATGTTGACATTATCGCTGTGTAATGTCTACTTTCCGTTCACCTTTTTAATTAAGATTTGTTTCTGGTGTTTCAAAAAACGACTAATAAGTCCAATATCTAAAACGACCGTTAAATATAGTAGAACTGCGTATATTATCCACGCATGCCGATTTGTTTTGATCAAGATTCATTACTTTTGTTAAAATATATCCCCCCGATACAATATCCATTATGATCCAGGTTTTAATGTTTGCATTATCGCTGTATATGATCTACTTTCCGTGCATACTTTTTATAGTTTGTTTCTCTGTTTCAATAAAGGGCTTAAATTAGCCCATATAACTTTTAGCTTGACCGTTAAATACTAGAAAACTGCAGTATTTGATCAACTGACATACCGATTTGTTTTGATCAGAGTCATTACTATTGTAAAATATATCCCTTGATACTGCTTAATGCTCATCAGGATTATAATAATTGCATTATCGTATTTGTCTGTTAGACGTTCACACTTTTAATTAAAATTCGTTTCTACTGTTTTCAATAAACGCTTAAATTAGCCTATATAACTATGCTTGACCGATCAAAACTAGTAGAACGGGTATATTATCAACTTGTACATGCCGATTTGTTTTGATCAAGATTCATATCTGTTGTCAAGTATATCTCCTCATACTAAAGCACATAAATGGACATCTCAGGTTAACGGATTGCTTTATTGCTTTATATTGTGTCTTGTACGTGCACTTTTCAAATGCGATTCTATTTTGTTGTTTCAATGAAACGCCGCTGTAAGTCCCATATAACTTTACTTGACCGTTCAATACTTGGGAACTGCGGTATATTATTAACTTAACATGCTATTTGTTTTGATCATGATTCATTTCTATTGTCTAAAATATCCCCTGTCAATACACATTAATGCAATCCCATGTTTTAATGCTTGCATTATCGCTGTATTAATCTACTTATCCTGCACACTTTTATAATTAAATTTGTTTCTATGTTTCAATAAAGGGTTTTTTGCCTATACTTTTGCTTGACCGTTTAATACTTGCAAGTTGCGTTTGATCAACGCCCTCCATGTGTTATAACGATTCATTACAATATAATTTTTGCAATCTAAAATATATCCCCGATCAATAGCACTTAATACTCATCCCAGGATTTTAATGGTTGCATTATCGCGTATATTGTCTACTTATTCGTTCACGTTTTTTAATTAAATTCGTTTTAGTGTTTCAATAAAACGGCCAATTAGCCTATAAACTATGAAACTTGACCGATAAAAACTAGAGAACTGCAGTATGTTATCAACATGCATGCCGATTTGTTTTGATTAGATTCATTACTAATCAAAATATTCCCCCATAAAAGCCTAAATGGACATCTCAGGTTTAACGGTTTGCTTTATTTGTGTAGCCGTGCACACTTTTTCAAATCGATTCTATTTTGTTGCAATGAAACCTCGATATAAGTTCATTTAACTGTGAAGCGACCGTTCAATACTTATAGAACTGCGGTATTTATTAACTTCAACAGCTTTTGTTTTAATCTTGTTCATTTCAATTGTTAAAATGTGTCCCCTGATACAATAGCACATTAATACTCATCCCAGGATTTTGGTTGCATTATCGCGGAAATTAATTACTTAGACGTTCACACTTTTTTGGTGATTCGTTTCTGGTGTTTCAATAAAACGGCATATAACCCTATAACTATTAAACGAGGTTATTTACTAGTAGATCTGCGGTATGTTATCCAGACGGGCATGCCGATTTGTTTTGATCAGATTCATTACTATTGTTAAAATATATCCCCGATACAATAGCCATAAATGGACATCCTCAGGTTTTGGTTGCTTGATTACTGTATATTGTCTACTTGCGTCACTTCTTTCAAATGCGATTCCATTTGGTGTTTCAATAAAACACTTATATAAAGCCTATATTTAATGACGTTAAATACTAGAAGAACTGGCATATTTGATCAACTTGTACATACCGTTTGTTTTGATCAAAGTCATACCTACTGTAAAATATATCCCTTGTACAATAGCACATTTTCATCCAGGATTATAATAATTGCATTATCGCGGTATGTTGTCTTCTTAGACGTTTACCTTTTAATTAAAATTCGTTTCTGTTTCAATAGACATAAAGTCCATTAACTTTGCTTGACCGATCAAAACTAATAGAACTGCAGTATATTATCAACGACATGCCATTTGTTTTGTTCCAAGATTCTATCTGTTTCAAAATATATCCCCATACAAAAGCACATAAATGGACATCTCAAGGTTTGGATTCTTTTTGCTTTATATTGTGTGCTGTACTTGCACCTTTTTTCAAATACGATTCTATTTTTGTTGTTTCAATAAACGCTCGATATAAGTCCATATAACTTTGTAACTTGACCGTTCAATACTTGTAGAACTGCGGTTTATTATTAACTTCAACATTACCTATTTGTTTTGATCTGATTCATTTCATTGTCAAAATATTCCCCATACAATATCACATTAATACTCCAAGTTTTAATGTTTCATTATCGTGTATATGATCTACATCGTACACTTTTTAATTAAGTTAGTTTCTACTGTTTTCAATAAAGAACACATAAGCCCATATAACTATTGGCTTGACCGTTAAATACTAGAAGAACTGCGTATTTGATCAACTACATTCAGTTTGTTTTGAACCAAGATTCATTACTATTGTTAAAATATTCTCTTGATACAAAGCAATTAATGCCATCAAGGTTATAATGATTGCATTATCGCGGTATGTTGTCTCTTAGACGTTCACACTTTTTAATTAAAATTCGTTTCTACTGTTTCAATAAACGGCAATTGGCCTATATAACTGTTGCCGAATAAAACAAGAGAACTGCAGTATGTTATCAACTTGTACGTCCGTTTTTTTTGATCAAACTTCATTACTATTAAAAATATTCCCCGATACTATAGCACATTAATGCATCCAGAGTTTTAATGTTTGCATTATCGCTGTTAATGATCTACTTATCCGTCACACTTTTAATTAAGATTTGTTTCTACTGTTTCAATAAAAGGGCCATAAGCCCATAAACTATTGCTTGACTTAAATACTTGAAGAACTGCGTTATTATCAACTTGTACATGCCGTTTGTTTGATCAAAGTCATTACTATTGTTAAAATATATCTCTTGATACAAAAGCAGTTCTCATCCCAGGATTATAATGATTGCATTATCGCGTATGTTGTCTGCTAGAACGTTCACTTTTAATTAAAATTCCGTTTCTACAGTTTCCATAGCAGCAATTAGCCTATAAACTAATTGAAGCGACCGATAAAACGTAGAACTGCGTATGTTATCAACTTGTACGTGCCGAATTTTTGCTCCAACTTCTTTACTATTGTTAAAATATATCCCCGATACAAGCATTATGCACATCCCAGGTTTTAATGTTTGCATTTTTGCGTATATTGTCAACTTGCGTCACTTCTTTTAAATGCGATTCTATTTTGGTGTTTCAATGAAACGCTCGATATAAATCCATATAACTGTATGGTTTGACCGTTCAATACTTGTAGAACTGCGTAATATTACTTCAACATCCTATTTGTTTTGATCATGATTCATGGCTATTGTTAAAATATATCCCCTGATACAATAGCATTAATACTCATCCCAGGATTTTAATGATTGCATTATCGGTAAATTGTTTACTAAGACGTTTACACTTTTAATTAGATTCGTTTCTAGTGTTTTAATAAAACGTCTTATATAAGCCCGTATAATTATATGCTCGACAAATATTTATAGTAAGATCTGGTATGTTATCAACTGGTACATGTCATTTTTTGATCAAGGTTCATTATTGTTAAAATATATCATCCGATACAATAACACATTAATGCACATCCAGGATTTTTAATGTTGCATTATCGCTGTATATGATCTACTTATCCGTCCACTTTTTTAATTAGAATTTGTTTCTACTGTTTTTCAATAAAGGCATATAAGCCCATATAACTATTACTTGACCGTTAAATACTTGAAGAACTGCGGTTATATTATCAACTTGACATGCCAGTTGTTTTGATCAGAAGTCATTACTTTGTTAAAATATATCTCTTGATACAAAAGCACATTAATGCTCATCCCAGGATTATAATGGTTGTACATTATCCTATTTGTCTACTTAGACGTTCCTTTTTAATTAAATTCGTTTCTACTGTTTCAATAAAATGACAAATTAGCCTATTAACTATTCGACCGATAAAACTAAGTAGAACTGCGTTTTCATCAACATGCGTGCCGATTTTTTGATAAAGCTTCATTACTTTAGTTAAAATTACCCCGATACAATAGCCAATTAATGCACATCCCAGGATTTTTTTTTGCATTATCGCTGTATATGATCTTATTATCTACTTTTAATTAAAATTTGTTTCTACTGTTTCAATAAAGGGCTATATAAGTATAACTATTGGCTTGACCGTTAAATACTAGAAGAACTGCGGTATTTGATCAGCAGACTCCGATTTGTTTTTGAACAAGATTCATTACTATTGTTAAAATATTCCCCGATATAATAGCACATTATCACATCCAGAGTTTTAATGATTGCATTTCGCGGTAATTTCTCTTATCCGTTCACACTTTTATAAAGGATTTCGTTTATAGTGTTTCAATAAAACGGCAAACAAGCCCATATAACTATTTGGCTTGACCGTTAAATACTAGAAGAACTGCAGTATTTGATCAACGTACATACCGTTTGTTTTGATCAGAGTCTTACTATTGTTAAATATTCCCTTGATACAATACACAGTAATGCTCATCAGGATTATAATAATTGCATTATCGCGGTATGTTCTTCTTGACTTTCCTTTTAATTAAAATTCGTTTACTGTTTAATAAATCGCTTATGAGTCCATATAACTTAAACTGGACCATCAAAACTAGTAGAACGCAGTATAATTATCAACGATATGCCGTTTGTTTGTTCAGATTCTTATCTGTTGTCAAAATATTCCCCATACAAAACATAAATGGACATCTGGTTTTCGTTGCTTTTCTTTATATTGTGTTCTTTACGTGCACACTTTTTCAAATCGATTCTATTTTGTTGTTTCAATGAAACGCTCGATATAAGTCCATATAACTTACTGACCGTTCAATCTTGTAGAACTCGGTATATTGTACTTCAACATGCCTGTTGTTTTGATCGTTCATTTCTTTGTAAATTGTCCCATCAATATCACATTAATGCACCCAGGTTTTAATGTTTGCATTATCGCTTATAGATCTACTTATCCGTGCTACTTTTTAATTAAGATTTGTTTCTACTGCAATAAAAGGCTTGAAGCCCTAACTTCTTGACCATTAAATCTTGAAAAACTCGGTATATTATTAACTTGTCATTGGATTTGTTTTTTTGATCAAAGTCTTTTATTGTTAAAATATCTTTGATAAAAAACTTAATACTCATCCCAGGATTATAATGTTGCATTATCGCGTTTGTTTATTAGACTTTACCTTTTTAAATTAGATTCGTTTCTGGTTTTAAAACGGCATATAGCCCATAACTTTGGCTCGACAAATATTTCTAGTAGATCTGCGGTATGTTATCCAACTGGTCATGTCGATTTGTTTTGATCAAGGTTCCTTTTGTTAAAATATATCCCGATATACCTTAATGCAATCCCAGGTTTTAATGTTTGCATTATCCTTATTGATCTACTTATCCGTAACTTTTTAATTAAGTTTGTTTCTACTGTTTTTAATAAAGGGCTTATAAAGCCCCATATAACTATTTTTGACCTTAAATACTTGAAGAACTGCGGTATTTTAACACCTACCATTTGTTTTGATCAAAGTCATTACTATTGTTAAATATATCTCTTGATACAAAACATTAATCTCATCCAGGTTATAATGATTATTATCGCGGTTTGTTGCTTGGACGTTACACTTTTTTAATTTAAATTCTTTCTCTGTTTCAAAAAACGGCAAATTAGCCTATATAACTTGTAAACTTGACCGTAAAACTTGGGCTGCAGTTTGCTATCCAACTGCCTTTTTTGATCACTTCATTCTTTTTTAAATATTCCCCGATACCCTTAATCATCCCAGGTTTTTGTTTCATTATCGCTGTTGATCTACTTTCCTCACTTTTTAATTAAGATTTGTTTCTACTGTTTCAATAAAAGGCTTATATAAGCCCATACAACTATTTGCTTGACCTTAAATACTTGAAAATTTGGTATTTATCAACTTTACATCCGATTTGTTTTGATCAAGTCATTTATTGTTAAAATTAATCTCTTGATACAAAAGCACATTAATGCTCATCCCAGGATTATAATGATTGCATTATCGCGGTATGTTGTCTTAGACGTTAACACTTTTTTAATTAAAATTCGTTTTCCTGTTTCAATAAAACGGCCATTAGCCTATATAACTGTAACGACCGATAAAAACTAAGTAGAACTGCAGTATTTATCAACTTGCGTGCCGATTTTTTTGATCAACTTCATTACTATTGTTAAAATATATCCCCGATACAATAGCAATAAATGCATCCAAGTTTTAATGGCATTTTGCGGTATATTGTCAACAACGTCCACCTTCTTTTAAATGCGATTCTTTTTGTGTTTCAATAAAACGCTCGATATAAGTCCATATAACTGTATGGTTGACCGTTCAATACTTGTAGAACTGCGGTATTTATAACTCAACATGCCTTTTGTTTTGATCTGGATTCATTTCTATTGTTAAAATATTCCCCTGATACAATAACACATTATTACTCATCCCAGGTTTTAATGATTGCATTATCGCGGTAAATTGTTTACTTAGACGTTTACTTTTTAAATTAGATTCGTTTCTAGTGTTTCAAAAAACGGCATATAGCCCGTATAACTATATGGCTCGACAATTCACTAGTAGGATCTGCGGTATGTTATCAACTGGTCATGTCGTTTGTTTTGATCAGGTTCATTACTATTGTTAAAATATTCATCCGATCAATACACATTAATGCGTCCAAGTTTTTATGTTTGCATTATCGCTGTTTATTGATCTACTTATCCGTACACCTTTTTTTAATTAAGATTTGTTTCTCTGTTTTCAATGAAACTTATAAAGCCCATATAACTTTACTTGACCGTTAAATACTTGAAGAACGCGGTATATTATCAACTTGACATGCCGATTTGTTTGATCCAAGATTCATATCTGTTTAATATATCTTCCGATACATGGCATAAATGGACATCTCAGGTTTATCGGTTGGCAGTTGCTGTATATTTGTCTCTTGTACGTGCGCACTTCTTTCAAATCGTTCTTTTTGGTTACTGAAACGATCGATATAGGTCCATTTTAACTGTATGGCGTGACCGTTCAATTCCTTGTAGAAAATGCGGTATATTTTACCTTCAACATGCCTTTTTGTTTTGATCGATTCATTTCTATTGTGAAAATATGTCCTCCTATAAAAAGCACATTATTACTCATCCCAAGATTTTAATGATTCATTATCGCTGTATTGATCTACTTATCCGTACTGAATTTTTTTAATTAAATTTGTTTCTACTGTTTCAATAGAACGAACATATAAGCCCAATGTAACTTTGGCTTGACCGTTAAATACTGAAAAACTGCGTATATTATCAACTGTACATCCGATTTTTTTGATCCAAGATTCATTTCTGTTTTTAAAATATATCTTGCGATATAATGCCACATAAATGGACATCCTAGTTTAATGATTGCATTATTGCGGTATATTGTCTACTTATCCGTATACACTTTTTAATTAAGAATTGTTTCTAGTGTTTAATATCACCCGCTCATATAAGCCATATAACTATATGAAGCTTGACCGGTAAATACTAGTAGAAATGCGGTGTATATTATCAAATTGTTCATGCCGATTTGTTCTGTTCAAGATTTATATCTGTTGTTAAAATATTCCCCAATAATACTAATAAATGGACATCTCAGGTTTTACGGATTGCTTTATTACTGTATATTGTCTACTTTTACTGTACCTTTTTTACATGCGATTCTATTTTGGTGTTTCAATAAACAGAGCTTATATAAGCTCATATAACTATATTGCTTAACCGTTAAATACTAGTAGAACTGCGTATATTTATACTTGTACATGCCGATTTATTTTGATCAAGATTCTTTACTATTGTTAAAATATGTCCCCGATACAATTGCACATTAATACTCATCCCAGGATTTTTAATCATTGCATTTGCAGTATATTGTCTACTTAGACGTTCACACTTTTTAATTAGATTCGTTTCTTGTGTTTCAATAAAATGCATATATAGGTCATATAGTTATATGGCTTAACCGTTAAATACTCGTAGAACTGCGGTATAATATCAACTTGTACATGCCGAATTGTTTTGATCAAGATTCATATCTGTTGTTAAAATATATCCTCCTATCAATAGCACAATAAATGGGCATCTCAGGATTAAACGTTTTGCTTTATTGCTGTATATTGTCTACTTGTAGTGCACCCTTCTTCAAATGCGATTCTATTTTGGTATTTCAATGAAACGCTCGATATAAGTCCATATAATTATATAGCTTGACCGTTTAATACCAGTAGAACTGCGTATATATTACCTTCAACATGCCTATTTGTTTTATCATGATTCATTTCTATTGTTAAAATATCCCTCGATACAATAGCACATTAATATTCATCCCATGATTTTAATGATTACATTATCGCTGTATATTTTCTACTCATTTGTGCACACTTTTATTAATTGAGATTTGTTTCTAGTGTTTCAATAAAACGGCTCATATTAGTCGATTTAACAATATGCTTGACCGGTAAATACTTGTAGAACTTCGGTATATTATTACCTTCATATGCTATTTATTTTGATCATGATTCTTTTCAATTGTTAAAATATATCCCGCGATACAATAGCACATTAATGCACATCCTAGGATTTTAATGATTGCTTTTTTTCGGTATATTGCCAACTTAGTCGTTCACACTTTTTTTAAATAAGATTCGTTTATAATTTTTTAATAAAGCTTATAACTATATGGCTTGACCGTTAAATACTTGAAGAACTGCGGTATATTATTACCTTCAACATGCCTATTTGTTTTAATCATGATTCATTTCTATTGTTAAAATATATCCCACGATACAATAGCACATTAATACTCATCCCAGGATTTTAATGATTGCATTATCGCTGTATATTGTCTCTAGACGTTCGCACTTTTTATTAAGATTCGTTTCTACTGTTTTAAAAACGGCTTATATAGCCCATATAACTATATAAGCTTGACCGTTAAATACTAGAAGATCTGCGGTATGTTATCAACTTGTACATGCCGATTTGTTTTGATCGAGATTCATTACTATTTTAAAATATATCCCCGATACAATAGCACATTAATGCCATACCAGGATTTTAATGATTTCATTATCCTAACATTGTCTTCTTATCCGTGCACACTTTTTATTAAAATGCGTTTGTAGTGTCTCAATAAACGCCTATTTAAGCCGATATAACTATATGGCTTTATCATGAAATACTTGAAGAACTGCGGTATATTATTAACTTCAACATGCCGATGTGTTTTGATCAAGATTAATTTCTATTGTTGAAATATATCCACATTACAATAGCACATTAATGCAATCCCAGATTTTCATGATTGCATTATCGCGGTATATTGTCTCTTATCCTGCACACTTATTTAATTAAGTTTCGTTTCTAGGGTTTTAATAAGAACGACTTATATAAACCGATGAAACTTTATGGTTTGACCATTAAATACTAGTAGAACTAGGTATATTATCAACTTGTACATGCCGACGTGTTTGATCAAGATTCATTTATTGTTGAAAATATCCTCCAATACAACAGCAATTAATGCATCCCAGGATTTTAATGATTGCATTATCGCGGTATATTGTCTGCTTATCCGTGCACACTATTTTTAATTAAGATTCTATGCTAGAATTTCAATAAAACAGCTTATATAAGCCCATATAACTTTATAGGTTTGACCGTTAAATACTCAGTAGAACTGCGGTATATTATCAACTTGTATATGCCGATTTGTTTTGATCGAGATTCATACTGTTGTTAAAATATATCTCCCCATACTAGAGCACATATATGTGCATCTCAAGATTAAAGTTGCTTTTATTGCTGTATATTGTCTATTTTGGTGTTTCAATGAAATATCGTGTAAGTCGATATAACTGTATGGCTTGACCGTTCAATACTTGTAGAACTGCGTATATTATTAACTTCAACATGCCTATTTGTTTGGTCATGATTCATTCTTATTGTTAAAATATATCCTCGATACAGTAGCGCATTAAAACTCATCCCGGTTTTATGATTGCATTATCGCGGTATATTGTCTATGCAGACGTTTACCCTTTTAAATTAAGATTTTTCTGGAGTTTCAATAAGACGGCTTATATAAGCCCACATAACAACATGCTTGACCGTTCAATACTAGTAGAACTGCGTTATATTATCAACTTGTACATGCCGACGTGTTTTGATCAAGATTCATTTCTATTGTTGAAATATATCCTCCAATACATAGCACATTAATACTCATTCCAGGATTTTAATGATTGCATTATCAGTATATTGTCTTCTTATCCGTGCTTACTTTTTAATTAAGATTGTTTCTAGTGTTTCAATAAAACGGCTTATAAAGCCGATATAACTTTATACTTTTACCATAAATACTTATAGAACTGCGGTATATTATTACCTTCATCATGCCTATTTGTTTTGATCATGATTCATTTCTATTGTTAAATATATGCCTGATACAATAGCACTTAACGCACATCCCAGAATTTCAATAATTGACATTGTCGCGTATATGTCTTCTTATCCGTGCACACTTTTTAATTAAGATTCATTTCTAGTGTTTTTATAAAACGGCTATATTAGCCAATATAACTATATGCTTTTACCGTTAAATACTTGTAGAACTGCGGTATATTATTACCTTCATCATGCCTACTTGCTTTGATCATGAATTATTTCTATTGTTAAAATATTCCTTTGTTACAATAGCACTTAATGAACATCCTGATTTTAATGATTGCATTATCGGGTATATTGTCTTAGAACGTTTACACTTTTTAATTAAGATTCGTTTCTAGTGTGATAAAAAAGCTTATATAAGCCAATATAACTATATCTTTACCGTTAAATACTTGTAGAACTGCGGGTATATTATTACCTTCATCATGCCTCTTTGTTTTGATCATGATTTATTTCTATTGTTAAAATATATCTTCGATACAATAGCACATTAATGACATCCCAGAATTTTAATGATTGCATTATCGCGGTATATTGTCTTCTATCGGGCACACATTTTTCAATTAGATTAGTTTCTAGTGTTTTAATAAAGCGGCTTATAGCATCCGATATAATTATATAGCTTTACCGTTAAATACTTGTAGAACTGCGGTATATATTACCTCAACATGCCTATTTGTTTTATCATGATTCATGTCTATTGTTTAAATGTCTCCCCTGATACAATGGCACGTTAATTCTCATCCCAGGATTTTAATGATTGCATTATCGCTGTACATTGTCTACTTATCCGTGCACACTTTTTTTCATTAAGATTCGTTTCTAGTGTTTCAATAAAACGCATAAGCCAATATAACTATAGCTTTTACTGTTAAATACTTGTAGAACTGCAGTATTTATTACCTCATCATGCCTATTTGCTTTGATCATGATTAATTTCTAGTGTTAAAATATATCCTCCGATACAATAGCACATTAATGCACATCCCAGGATTTTAATGATTGCATTATCGCAGTATATTGTCTTCTTATCCTGTCGCTTGCTTTTTTAATTAGATTAGGTTCTAGTGTTTCAATAAAACGGCTTATACAAGCCGATATAACTTTATCTTTTACCATTAAATACTTGTAGAACTGCGGTATATTATTACCTTCATCATGTCTATTTGTTTGATCATGATTCATTTCTATGTTAAAATATATGCCTGATACAATAGGCACATTAATGCACATCCCAGGATTTTAATGTTTTGCATAATCCGGTATATTGTCTTCTTATCCGTGCACACTTTTTAAATTAAGATTCATTTCTAGTGTTTCAATAAAACGGCTTATATAAGCCAATATAACTATACGCTTTTACTGTTAAATACTTGTAGAACTGCGGTATATTATTACCTTAATCATGCCTATTTGTTTTGATCATGATTCATTTCTATTGTTAAAATATATACCCCAACAAAAGCACATAAATGGACATATTAGGTTTAACGGATTGCTTTATTGCTGTATATTGTCTACTTGTCGTGCACCTTCTTTCAAATGCGATTCTATTTTGGTGTTTCAATGAAACGTCGATATAAGTCCATATAATGCTGTAAGCTTGACCGTTCAATACTTGTAGAACTGCGGTATATTATTCCTTCAACATGCCTATTTGTTTTGATGATGATTCATTTCTATTGTTAAAATATATTCCCCGATACATTAGCACATTAATACTCATCCCAGGATTTTAATGATTGCATTATCGCGGTATATTGTCTACGTAGACGTTAACACTTTTTTTAATTAAGATTCGTTTCTAGTGTTTCAATAAAACGGCTTATATAAGCCGATATAACTATATGGCTTGACCGTTAAATACTTGTAGAACTGCGGTATATTATTACCTTCAACTGCCAATTTGTGTTGATCATGATTCATTTCTATTGTTTAAATATATCCTTCGATGCAATAGCACATTCAATGCATCCAGGATTTTAATGACTGCATTATCGCAGTATATTGTCTACTTATCCAAATACTACTTTTTAATTAAGATTCGTTTCTGGTGTGTAAAGTAAAACGGCCGTAAGCCCATATAACATAATGACTGACCGTTAAATACTTAGCCAGAACTGCGGTATATTATCAACATGCATGCCGGTTGTTTTGATCAAGATTCACTACTATTAAAATATATCCCCGATAATAGCACATTAACGCATTCAAGTTTTAATTGTGCATTATTGCGGTATATCGTCTATAGACGTTCCCCCCTTTTTAAATAAGATTCGTTTCTGGTGTTTCAAATAAACGGCTTATATAGCTCATGTATAACTATGCGGCGGCGGTAAATACTGAGTAGAAATGCGGTATATTATCAATTGTACATGCCGATTTGTTTTAATCGAATTCGTACTGTTGCTGAAATATATCCACCGATACAATAGCACGTTAATGCAAATCCCAGGATTTTAATGATTGCATTATCGCTGTATATTGTCTACTTATCCTCGCACCTTTTTCATTAAGATTCGTTTCAGGTGTTTCAAGAAAACTGCCCATAAGCCGATATAACTAATTAAACTGACCGTGAAATCTCGCGAAGAACTGCGGTATATTATTAAATTCAACATGCTTGTTGTTGGGTCATGATTCATTCTTATTGTTAAAATATATCCCTCGATACAGTAGCACATTAAAACATCCCAGTTTTAATGATTGCATTATCGCGGTATATTGTCTACGTGAACGTTACACTTTCGTTAAGTTTTTTTTCTGGTGTTTCAATAAAGAGCCTTATAGGCCACATAACAACATGTTGACCGTTTCAATACTAGTAGAGACTGCGGTATATTATCAACGTACCGATGTGTTTTGATCAAGATTCATTTTCTATTGTTGAAATATATCTCAATACAATAGTACATTAATACTGTTCAGAGTTTTAATGATTGCATTATCGCAGTATGGCCTTCTTCTTATCACGCCTTACTTTTTAATTAAAATTAGTTTCTAGTGTTTCAATAAAACCAGCTTACAAGCCGATATAACTATACTTTACCATTAAATACTTGTAGAACTAGGTATATTATTACCTTCATCATGTCTGTTGTTTTGATCATGATTCATTTCCATTGCTTCAAAATATATGCCCTGATACAATAGCACATTACCACACATCCAGGATTTTATGTGCATTATCGCGGGATATTGTCTTTTATCCGTGCACACTTTTGATGAATTAATTTCTGGTGTTTCAATAAAACGACTTATATTATTAATATAACTATATGCTTTTACCGTTAAATACTTGTGTAGAACACGGTATATTACCTTCATCATGCCTATTTGTTTTTGATCATGATTCATTTCTATTGTTTACATGTCTCCTGATACAATAGCACATTATTCTTACGTCCCAGGATTTTAATGATTACATTATCGCAGTATATTTTCTTCTTATCGTTCCCCACTTTTTAATTAAGATTCATTTCTAGTGTTTCAATAAGGCAGCTTATATAAGCCAATATAACTATATGCTTTACCGTTAAATACTTGTAGAACTGCGGTATATTACCTTCATCATGCCTACTTGTTTGATCGCCCAGTTTATTTCTGTTAAATATATCCTTCGATACAATAGCACCTCGTAGATATCCTAATTGCTTTAATGATTGCGTTATCGCGGTATTTTATTTAGTGAACGTTAACACTTTTTAATTAAGATTCGTTTCTAGTGTGTAAAAACTTAGCTTATATAAGCCAATATAACTATATCTTTTACCGTTGAATACTTGCAGGCTACGGTATATTATTACCTTCATCAGCCACCCACTTGTTTTGATCCTTGGTTATTTCTATTGTTAAAATATATCCTCCGATACAATAGCACGATAGTACATCCTAGGATTTTATTGATTGCATTATCACAGTATATTATCTTCTTATCCGTTTCCCCACTTTTTAATTAATAATCATTTCTAGTGTTTCAATAAAACCCGAAAAGCATAAGCCAATATAACTATATGCTTTTACCGTTGAATACTTGCAGAACTGCGGTATATTATTACCTTCATCATGCCTACTTGTTTTGATCATGATTAATTTCTATTGTTAAAATATATCCTCGATACAATAGCACATTAATGCACATCCCAGGATTTTAATGATTGCATTATCGGGTATATTGTCTTTTATCCGTTCCCCCTTTTTTTAAGATTTATTTCTAGTGTTTAAAAAACGGCATAAAGCCAATAATTATTGCTTTACCGTTAAATACTTTGGGAACTGCGGTATTTATTAACTTTAACATCCTATTTTTTTGATCAAGTTATTCTATTTTTAAATATTCCCCGATACAATGCAATAATGACATCCCAGGATTTTAATGGCATTATCGGGATATTGTCCTTTCCGGCACATTTTTAATTAAGATTAATTTGGGGTTTCATAAACGCTTTTTAAAGGGCAATTAATTAAACGTTAAATCGAGAACTGGGGGTATATTATTCCTTCAACATGCCTTTTGTTTTGACATGATTCATTTTATTGTTAAATATTCCTAGATACAAAGCACATTAATACCATTCCAGATTTAAGTTGCATTTCCGCGTTTTGTCTTCTTATCCGGCCACTTTTTTTAATTGATTCTTTCAGTGTTTCAATAAAAAGCCATATAAGCCAATATAACTATATCTTTTTACCGTTAAATACTTTAAAGAACTGGGTATATTATTACCTTCATCACTTATTTGTTTTGATCATGATTCATTTCTTTGTTAAAATTTCCAACAATAAATTTTAATGTACATCCCAGGATTTTTATTGCATTATCCCAAGTATATTGTCTTCTTATCCGGCCCTTTTTTTTAATTAAGTTCATTTCGTTTTCAATAAAGCATTACGCCGATATAATTATAAACTTTCTTTAAAACCGTAGAACTTTGCATATTTATTTCTTCAAATGCCCTATTTGTTTTGATCAAAATATTATATTGAAAAATATCCCCGAACAATAGCAATTAATGGATCCCAGGTTTTAATTGCATTTCGATATTTGTTTTTCCCCGTGCACTTTTTTATTAAGATTCATTTCTGTTTTTCAATAAAACCTTCAAGCCGATATAATTATAAAGTTAAATACGGGAACTGCGGTTAAATTAACTTCAACACCTATTTTTTTGACAAGATTCTTCATTTTAAAATATTCCCCGATACAATAAACCCACAT
>JAGSMT010000942.1:0-24613 GCA_029286875.1 Lamproptera curius | reverse complement strand
AACATCACCCCAAAAAGAAAAAACCCGCAAGATCCGCGCAAAAGGTTCCAATAAATCAATAACACCGCGAGCCATTTGCGCATAATTTGTCACCATCATCAAAAGTCTGCAGGCGGATTTTTTTGAAAAAACGTTAAGCCTTGCGATAAAATACGCCCATAAACTTTCTTTTGCTGCTCTGCGACAACACTGTTACCGGCACGAGCAAGATAGAGGGAATTAAAAAATGTTGAAAAACCTTTGATTATAAAAATGCAAATAACCGCAAAAGATACCATGAACACATGGGATTTATTCTTATCATCAACAAGGCTCTCAACCATTGGCTTCATGATATAAGCGCTAGCAGCTGTTGTAGCCGCAATCATAAGCATCGCAACAATTGCGTAAAAATAATTCTTAAAATGATTGCGAAAATTTTCACTGATCAAACGCTTAATCAACGCCATGTCATTTTCAGACAATTTTTTTGTTTTTTTTGCCATATGGGTTTTAATACCTTTTATTTTCTGTTGGCGCATTTTAACGGCAAAGCGCAAAACTTACAAGTGATGTAACGATAAACCCATGGAGTTGTGCAAAACACCCAAATGAATAAACGGTTTCCTTACTTGTCAAATATTTAATTCAGCCCTACAAAAATAGTAATGCTTCATAACATAAGGTAAAATTAAATGATATTACGCTTTATTACAATTATGGCTTTTTCAACATTAGCCTTATTGCTCGCCTATTTACCAGTACATGCATCGGGAGCAAGAATTTTTCAAACTATTGATAGCCCTAATACGGTTGATGGCTTTTTCATGTTCCAATCCATAGGGGCAGATTACGGCGTAAAATCGCCTTTTCCAGTGCGGGAGGGTGAAGCAATTATGGCCGATAAAACGAGTAGCTTCAAAATGAATATGTTTGCAACAGCCAAAGAACTAGCATTGAAAAATTATGAATTTGGCGGTGTTATAGTGTTCAAAAATGAAAAGACAAAAGAAATAGATGTATTAAAACATTTGACTGACGCGCCCAAATCTTTAGAAATTCCTGTACCCGATCTTACTATACATAATATTCGCAACGGCAAAGCTGGCTATTTTGCAGGTAGAAATAATAAGATAGGGTTCATTACAATTGTTTTTGAAAGTGATACAAAATTCTATAAGGCTTTTTGTCTCTACCCTGTTGAAGACGAACAGGCACATTCGCGCTGTGATATTGCAATAGATTCTTTCCAAATCAATGGCATGACACGGATTAATTGGGCATCGTTAAAATAGCTAAACGCTAAAATATCTAAACTTAGCGCCATTTGTTCTTAATGTAAAATATTGCCTTACATTAGAGCGTTTTTTCGAAAAATGTGAAACGGTTTTTGGACAAAACGCGCAGGTCAATCAATGGATTAGAGCGCCGATCTGATCCAATTAGATCGAAATGCGCTCTAAGAACCAAAGCATATGCCTTAATAGTTTTAGGATAGTTTTTGCGGCGGATAAGCAATTAAAATAGCTGGAATTTTAGGCAATACAAAACGGGCGCAGATACATGCCGATAATCCGCCAACTATAAGCCCTGCCACTATATCAAATGGATAATGCACGCCAACAAAAACGCGCCCCCAACAAATAAGCACTGTTACTATAAGGGCAAATTTTGCTGCTGTTTTATAGTTTAACACATATAAGGCCACTAAATATGCCCCACAAATCGTTGCATGGTTCGATGGGAAAGAGGCATTAGCCGAATGATGGATAAGCGCCTCAACAATGCCGGCAACAAAGGGTCGCTCGCGGTAAAAGCCAAGGCTAATCCCATAGCCAATAAAAAGCGCTAAAAAAATGCTTGCAACAATAGTTAAGGCGGCGCGCCGTTCAAACTTGCCGCCGGCAAGCCATAAAACTACCAAATGCAGGGGAACCAAATAAAGCAAAGCTTTGGCGCAAAAAATGCCAAACCAAATAATTAATGTTGGGTTTAACACCACAAATTTGCGCGCTAAAAAATTTTCAAATGGTTGAAACTTGGATATTTTCCAATTTACAATATCCAGATTTTTTTAGGGATATTATTTCCAGGTTTAATAAACTGGTTTTGAAAGCCGTGACTGCCCAATTTTTTGTCAGCATGCATCTCAAACAACTAAGACAAAAATGAGTCTTAATGGATTGAACAAATTGTTGTGACATAAAAAATGAAAAACCCAAAGGGAATTGTTTGGAGACCCCAAAGGGTCGGTTTTGGCAAATAAAGTCAAGGACCGAGCGGGCAATCGGAATTTCGCTGTTGACCGGCCGCCTTCGATAGTCGGGCCAAAGTGTTTGGCGAATGATCGCAGTTGCAAGAGGTGCCGATTTTCGGCTTTCAAGCACAGCATTTTGCAGCCGCTCCATGGCGCGAATGATGCGCGGCGGTCCAATTATGCAATGCACGCTCTATAATTGGCACTCGTTTAAAAAGATTGGTGGGCGCGCCATTTTTACCAAGCTAGTTGTTGATGCGCCTTCATTATCCATTTGCGAGCGCATTTGCATTAATTGCTGGAATTGCCGTTGAGCTGCGCTTAAAACCAAAAATAGCGCCACACCACTTTCAACCTGACGATCAAAATGCTGATTAAAGCTGTTAACATTGCCCGATAATACCCCATCAATAATCTCGTCTTGCGATAGCGCACTCACATCACTTACCGCATTGGCCACATCATCAATGCTTATTTCATCTTTGCCCATGGCGTAAAAACATAATTTTTCCAGTTCAAGCGGAAGTACTCCCCAAAGGCTGTCACGCAGCCATTTGCGGGGCACCACGGTTTTTCATCGGTTCCCGTCCAAACCTGATCAATCAAGCGTCAACGCCGGCGGATTATCAGCAAACAGCAAGGGCCATTTGGCCCGTTCCCGTTCCCGCAAAACCAGGTGACGCCTTTTTTCAAATCGCCAGCTTCAATCAGCACATGGCCCTTGGGCGGCGGCGCTGGGTTCCATTGGCCCCTTTTGCGCGCCAGCATTGCGCAGCCAAATTAAACGATCACCACCAAAAAGCGACACGGTGCGCGCTTCATCGCTTAAACGGGCAGGATCACTGTCAATTTCACTTGCATCAATTTTTAAGGTTGAGAAGGGATCTTGCAAATCAATACCCGTATTTTTGGCAAATCGTGCTGCACGCTCGGCCACCAATCCCCTGTCTGGCCCATAGATGAGTACAATGGGAAAACTAGATGAAGGTTTTGCAATAAAACCATCGACCTCATGTGCTTTTCTTTGTGCCATGTTTTTCTAACATCCCTAATACCAGATAATTTATCCTTTGATTTAAAACCTATCGCGCGCTTTCGCAACCACCAATTGTTGCAAGCCCAGCCATTTACAAGTCAAGGCATTTATAGGCAACCGCCAAGATTATTTTGCTAAAAATAATCAAATTGCGTGAATCAATAAGTCTAAAAATTTTGTTTATGGATAAAAACAGAATCATTTTTTATCAAATTTGCGATTATCCGCAATAGCCAAATGAATTACTGTTTTATATATTAAATTCAATGCTTTAAATTTTTTTTCAAAAAAATAATTTTTATTGCAATATGAACGGCGTTAGCGCATATAACGCCAATCTTTAAAACAAAATTGTTTGATACGCTAATAAGGCGGGCGTAGCTCGGGGTAAACACAACCTTAAGGTTGGGGGTCGTTTAAATCCCATCGCCCGCTCCAGTTTTCCAACGGATATAGATTTTATTTTACTTGATATTGCACACCATCTCATATGACGATGTGTCAATCAGTTGATGATATTTTCATTGGCAAAATACCTTCATCCAATAAATTTGTGGATTATTCACTTAGCCTTATAATAATTCTCGTTTAAACCTCATAACCTTAGTCACAGTAACAGAGGTCTATAAGTGTAACGCTAAACAACAAGTCTTGTCCTCGCTACTGCTATCCATCATCCAAAGGCCAGATGTGGTTTTTAACACATTATTTTATATTTTTTGTAATTTTTTGATTTTTACCCTTGCAATTTATAAAACATTGCGGCATATAACGCCAATCTTAAAACGAAGCACATTGCTTCGATACGCTAATGAGCGGGCGTAGCTCAGGGGTAAAGCACAACCGTGCCAAGGTTGGGGTCGTGGGTTCGAATCCCATCGCCCGCTCCAGTTAAAAAACTAGTTTCCCTTTTTAATCTTTAAAGCTAAGTCGATACTTTAGCTTAATGTTCTACAAATTTATAATCTTATGCTGTAGATCCATCATGAACAGCGCGATTTTCTATGTCTAGAGCGTTTTTTCGAAAAGTGTGAAGCGGTTTTCAGGAAACGCTCTAGAAATTTACAAATGGCACCACTTAATGGAAAACTACTTTTGCAACCTCAACCAATTCAAAACCATTGCAATGCATTTTTTAAAAGCCGATCAAAATTTTTCATCGTTCATAAGTCTATGTGCTGCAATCATAAACTCCAAATGAATCTCAACATTGCCAAGTTTGTGAAGAATTGTGCCAATAAACGCGCTAGTATCACAATCGGTAAAGGTGATAAGCAGGTTCCTAATGCCAACTTGTTGAGGACATGGCTATTTTGCTATCGGTCACAATTTTCAAACATTTGCGGCACCAGCCCTGATATAGGTGCCGTTTATTTTCATAATAGCACTTTAATTATTAAGGCGTTTTAAAAGGTTTTCATGCAAGGTTTTTGCCAAGCTTTCATAATCTTCATCAAAATGATGACCGCCTTTTAATAAAATACGGTGCATGGTGCCAAGATCCTTATCCGCACAGGCAGCATCTTCCTCCTCGTCACCATAAATACATACGGTTTTATCCATTGGCATTTTTCGCAAGGCTGGTAAAACGGGCATTTCACCGGCACCGCCCAACCAACCGTCAATACCAAAAAGCCGGTTAAACGCCCTTGGCCAACATTTTAAGCGCAGGGTTTTATTATCTAATAAGGCGCAAAGCGGGGTATCGGCGCCAAAAGAATAACCAAACAAACTCACCGGCAATGTACCGGTTGGATCGCGTTTTGACTCTGCCATTCATGGGCCATTTCTTCTGGTGTTTTTTTCGTCCAAAAATAACGTAAAGAATCAACACCCACCACATGCACATGATGATTTTGCATCCAATCGCCAATTTGCATATCAATATCGCGCCAACCGCCATCGCCAGAAAAGAAAATAACCACTGCTTTTGCAGGCTGTTGAGAATCAACAATTGAATGGATTTTGGGCCCGTATCCGGATGCAAAAGCAAGAGCGAACCGATGCCGTTTAAACCGCGTTTTCTCGGCAATATGGGCAATAACTGCAGCATCGCCAGAATCGCCAAGTTCAATAGCTGTTATCTCGCCATTTTCCGCAATAGGCGTTGGACCAAGGCAACATCAAGGCCATTTAAAGCCACCACGCGGTTTTTGGGGCGCTTTTCGCAGAGGGTAAGCGTGGGAACTTTCGTTGATCGACACCATCCCCGGTGTTTTAACGGCGCACGTGCGGCGGGCCTTTTGCGCCGCCCTCACCAATGCCAACAATGACGGGGCGAAAATATTGCTCAAGATCCAAACGCCGCGCCACATCCTTAGCGAGCGCCTCAAGATCAGAAACAAGATAGATACATTCGCCATCTTCGCCATCGTTTGGCGCCAGCTCAATCCGGGAAAATTAAATTTGGGATCAAGAAATGAACTTTTGGGCCCCTTTTGGGGTTTTCGCCGGTCAGAAATAAATATTACCAAACCACGCGGGCTTCCTTTGGGCATAAAGACTGGAATATCTTGCAACGGCTCGCCTTCAGCATAAGCAATTGCAGCGCTTGCGCCAGTTATACCGGCCCAAAGCCGCATGACTTTGCCCTGATGCTAACACATAGATCCCTCCGATATCACCCTGAAACAATGAGCAATGAGGTGAATAATTTTTTTTTGCGGGTCATTTCCGGATAAACTCCAACGGATTGCCATTAACAAGGGTGGTTACATCAAATAGCACTTTTGCTGTATCAAGGCCACCTGGGCAAATAAGGTAATAGGGGGTCCAAACTGGATCAAACTTGTCTTTAAAGGCCTTTAGGCCATCAAAATGATATAGGTCGCGACCACGATTATAAATAAATGAGCCTATGCGCTGCCAACGCGACGCAAGGCGGTTATTGGAAAGGCCCGATAAAGGGGCTGCACCAAGGTTAAACCATTTAAAGCCGTGTTCTTTACCATAAAGCAGCAAATTGGCAAATAGCGCCTCCATTAATATGTTAGACACATTGGCATAATAGCGCATCATATCAATGGTGATTTCATTTTTACCACCACTTTGCCAAATATTGGCAAAGGCAACAATTTTATCTTCCTTTCTTCATAACCGCCACCAATCAAAGCGCCACAAAAAGTCATTGTTAAAATTACCAATCGAAAAATGCTTTTCCGCGCCGGATTTTTTGGTAAGCCAACTATCCGACACATCGCGCAGCTCATCTAAATGAAGGCGAACATCTTCGCCGGCAATAATTTCAAATTTAATCCATCGCGCTCTGCCTTGCGATAGGCATAGCGAAAGGGTTGACGTTTTGGCCCGTCAAGGGTGAAATTTTCAAGGGCAACCCGTGCCGTTTCGCCAAGCTTTAACACGCTAAGGCCCATATCAAGGTAAAGCGGCAAATGCGCAACCCCAACGCTGTAAAATACCGTGCGTAGAGCTGCACTATCGGCCATTTTGTGAAATTCCCATGCAAGAGATTTTAATGTTTCACTATTATTGCTGACAGGATCACCAAGGGCACTAAGGCTGCCGCCAGAGCGGTCATACATGATAAAACCGTCTTTATTCAGACACTAAAAAACACTTATCGCCCAAAAGCGCCAAAGCAGTGTCAGAGAGCGGTGATGTTTGCACAAGTTGCGGGATAATATCGGGTATATCGTAATTGGCATGATTATCCTTGCGTGAAGAGCGATGAATAATATTATAAAGGGCTATAATAAACACAACCACAAGGATAAGAACACTGGCGCGCATGAAGCGCGGCGCATTGGCATTCCACGCAAAATCCCACCACAGGCTGCTTGAATATTCGACATGGCGATAGACAAAGAAGCCAAGCCAAAGGGCTGCCCCAATACAGGTAATGACACTGGTAAGCCAACCCCAGCTTATCGAAAAACTGCTATCTAATGGCCGGCGATAGAAGGAATGACGAAATTGCCATAATAGCGCGGCGCAAATGCAAAAAATGACAGCCTCTTCAAAATCAAGACCTTTGGTTAGCGAAAATATGGCCCCTGCGGCCAATAAACACATGGTTACCAGCCAAGCATTGGCAAGACGTTTGGCAAGACCATAAGAAACGATAAGCAATATGATTGCGACAAGACTTGCAGCTAAGTTTGACGTTTCAATAAAAGTCATCGGCAACATATCCGATAAAACATCAAGCCTTATTCTGCGGCCTGGCGTTACAACTGAAACGAGCATAATAACGCCGGCTAAAAAGGTAAGGGCTGCCGAAATGATCGGAATAAAGGGGTTCAATAATGCGTGCCACCAAGGCAGCATGGCTGGTTACCTTTTGACGCTGGCGTAAAATTTCCCAAAAAGCGACACCAAAAGCGGCAATAAAAAGCGGTAAAACCGTATAAATAAGCCGATAAACGACAAGGGCAGCTAAAACTTCGCCATTGCTTGGCATGCCAAGGCCGGCAATAATTACAGCCTCAAAAGCGCCAAGCCCACCTGGAGAGTGACTAAATACCCCAACCACCACAGCTAAAGTATAAACAACACTAAAAGCTGCAAAACCAATACTTAAATCGGCCGGCATGAAGACATAAAGCGTTGCAGCCGCTCCAACAATATCAATTAACCCAGCGATCATCTGCAATAGCGCATTTTTGGCATCGGGCAAAGGCAGCGATAATGCCTTAATTTTTAATATTCTTGCGCCGCCGCGCAGCCAAAACAACAATGCGCCCAGCAAAAATAACAGCAAAAACCCAATCGGGCGTTCAATACCTTGCATAAAGGATAAAAGATGCGGAAATCCAATAGGATCAACAATTAAGGCAACAGCCAAAATTGCCATCAGTGCGAGCCACATGGAAATCCATGACATGCTGGTTATGCGGGTTATATCGGCAATATTGATTTTTCCTTGCGCATAAAGCCGATAGCGCAAAGCACCGCCCGTTACAAAGGAAAAACCAAGCGCATTAGATACCGCATAACCAGCCGCACTGGTTGCCGCCGCCAGTGGCAGTGGAATTTTGCCGCGCAATGATCCCGGCGATAACATCAAAAGTAATTCCCAAAGTCCCGCCAAAAAAATAATGGCGAAACACAATTCATTCTTAATATTTTGCAGTGCATTCCATGTTTCGTGGCGCGGCGTTGAGGAAGCAAGATGCCAAAACGCATAAAGGGAAATAAAGGCAAAAGCAATTCCCGCCAAAAGACCTAAATAGCGCTTTAAGCGCTTAAATTTTGGCGGTGGCAAAATATGGTCATTTTCATTGGTATCTTCTTTAGTGATCGAGACATTATTATTCATTATAATTATCCAAGTGCTTAGGCATTTTTTCTTTTTAATAATTGTTACGTCAAACTTATGATTTTTTAGCTGCAAAATTAATCACATTTATGTGATAAAATCCACTTAGAGGATTTACTCAAACATCTAAACAGGGTGGAACCTGCAAATGCTTATTATTGTTCGGCTTAATCATTTATTTTTAAAAAAAATCAAAGGCGTTTGCTTTGAACTAAAGATATAAAGAAGTGGTTCAGTTTGCCTGAACAAATTTATGCGTTTGTTAAGGCGATTTTCGTATTGATTTGGGGCTCTACCAGATACTTGCGAAAGTTTACTGGTGTAAGCATGCGAAAGAGCCGATTATCGAAAGTTAAACAAGATCGCTTGATGGAGCATTTTGTGAGCGGTACAATCGCACGATGCGCTACTGATTTGGTTGGTGTCAATTTCAAGACCTCTGCCTATTATTTTCAAAGCTTGGGTTGGTCCCATCAAAAAGCAAAAAAGCAATGACGTTTTATGGTGAGGTTGATGAGGTTATTTGGCGGTCACGGGTAACCGTGGACTGGAGGGTGGTAAACCCCGTTTTGGTTTTTAAAACCGGATGGGCGTTTTAAAAGATTATTCCTGATGCCTCGGCCATTGCCCATCAACAAAAGAAAGGGTTTGGTGAATAGTATTGTCTATAGGACCTTGGAAAATGCTTTGGATGTCAAGTTTAAAAATTATCGCACAACCATTCAAAATGTTTTGAAAAGGGCAATTACACCCCAAATCAACCCTTTGAGAATTTTGGACCAGAAAGGCGCCAATGCAAATTTAAAGAACCAAAAACAGGGTTTGGATTATTTTTAAAAGGAATGAATGGGGTTTTTAAAACCCATGCCCAAAAATTAAAGACTAAACAATGGGTTAACAATTTAAAGGGTAATTAAATGCCGCCCCAAATAAAATTTTAGGTAAGCGGAATTAATCAGCAGGAATTAAAAACCAAAATGATAATGGACCCTTTACCTTGATATTTGTTTTGTTTTTAAACTTAAAAAAGACCATTTGGCAAAATTGTTTAAAAAAGGGTCCATTTAATTTACCCAATTATGCCTCTATTTTTGATAAAGTTCAATTTTTGGCTTTGTTTTAAAATTTTTCGTTTGTTTCCCGAAAACATTTTTTTTCACAATTTATGAAATTATTGTTATTGGGATGGCATATCATTAGTAATTGGAAAGCAAAAACACGTCCTTCTTTATAATTAAATACCAACAAACTCCCGAGGGGCAAGGGTTTCAAGCGAAATAAGATCACCTGACAGACTGTGCGACAAAATACGCGTACCAACTGGCAAATCAATCTCCCGATTGATGGTTGCAGGTGGGACAACCGGTACAATATCGCCGCCCTTGGCGTGCCTTTCGGCGTTTGACTTTTGGTGTCCCGCAGGTTGAACCCGGTTCTGCACTATAGTGGATAGGGGTACGCGCGCGGCCTTAAAAACCGAAAAAAATAACCAAAAATGGTTATTGCAAAGGGGGGGTTAAAATTTTGTTTTGGGTTTTTAAAAAAGGGCCCAAATTAAAAATTTTCCTGGGGGCCCCCCCCCCCCCAAAAAAAAAAAAAAGGTTTTTAAAATTTTTAAAAAAAGGGATTTAAATTTTTAAAATTTTTTTAAAACCTTTTCCAAAAGAAAAAAAATTTAAACAAGGTTTAAATTTTTAAAAAGGGAACCCAAAAAAAAAAAAAATTTTTTTTCCCAAAAAAAAACCCAAAAAAAACCCCTTCCAAAAAAAACCCTTTTTTTTAAAAGGGGAATTTAAAAAAGTTTTAAAAAAATTTTGGGGGAAAAACCTTTTAAGGTTTTAATTTTAAAAAAACCCCTTTGGAAAAATTTTTTTTTAAAAATTTTAAAAACCATTTTTTTTTTAAAAATTTTTTTAAAATTTAGGCCTTTTTTTAAAACCCAAAAATTTTTTTTTAAAAGGTTTTTTTCCCTTTTTGGGGGGGGGAAAAAATTTTGGGGAAAAACCCTTAATTTAAAAACCCCCGGGGTTTTTTTTAAAACCTTCAAACCCCCTAAGGGGGGTTTGGGGAAATTAAAACCCCGACCGGGAAAAAAGGCCCCCCGGGGAAAAAAAGGGGGGCTTGGGGAAAACCTAAACCCCCCAAAAAATTTTGGGAAAACCGGGGGTTCCCAAACGGTTTAAATTTTTGGCACCCCCCTTTTTTTTTTGGGCCCCAAAAAAAAAAAATTGGTTATTCCAAACCCTTTTTTTTTTTTCCCCCCTCCCCCCTTTTTTTTTAAATTTTGAAATTTTTTTAAAAGGGGAATAAACCCGGTCAAATTTTTAAAAATTTTTTTTTTTTTTAAAAAATTTTAAAATTTTTTAAACCGGGGTTTTAAAATTTTTTTATCCCAAAAAAACCTTTTTTTTAAAATTTTTTTTTTTTTTTTTTTTTTTTTTTTTTCGGCGGTTAAAAAATTTTTATTTGGGGTTTTTTGGTTTTCCTTTCCCCAACCTTAAAAGGTTTGGAATTTTGGGTTTTTTTTTTTTTGGGGAAAATTTTGGCAAAAAAAAACCCCCAAAAAGGGCCCCGGGGGGGGGTTTCCAAAAAAATGATTCCCCCAATTTGGGGCCCTTTTTTTTTTCCCCTTTTTTTTTAAATTTAACAAAAATTCAACCAAAAAAGGGAAAAAAACCCAAAGCCAACCTTTGGGGCACCCGGGCCCCAAAAAAAAATTTAATTCCCGGCCCCCCTTAAAATTTTTAAAAAAAAAACCCAAAACCCCCCAAAACCCAATCCAAAATTTTTTTTTTCCCTTTTAAATTTTGGAAAATTTTTTTTCCCCCCAACAAAATTTTTTTTAAAAAAAAATTAAATTTTTTGGTTTTTTGGGGGGGGAAAAGGGAAAAATTTTAAAAAGGGTTTTTTCAAAAAATTTTCCCCCCTTTTTTTCCCCCCCTTTTTCCCCCGGGGGGTTTTTTTCCCCCCAACCTTAAAAAAAACCCCCCCCCCCAAACCCCAAAAGGGGGCCCCCGGCCCCAAAAAAATTAAGGGGGGCCCCAAATTCAAAAAGGGGGGTTTTTTTTTTAAATTTTTTTTTTTTTTCCCCCAAACCCCGGAAAAGTTTAAAATTTTAAAAAAAAAAGGGTTTTTTGCCCAAAACCCCAAAAATTTAAAACCCCCCACCAAAATTTAATGGTTTTAACCCTTTCCGGAAAGGAAATTTAAAGGCCGAAATTTTAAATTTTAAAAAAACCCCCAAGGGCCGGTTTGGGGGGGGTTTAAAAACAAAACCCGGCCGGGTTCAAGGGAAAAAAAAAAAACCCCCCTTCCCCCCCCCTTTTTACCCCCCCCAAACCCTTTCCAACCCAAAACCCCAAAACCCTCCCAAAAAAAAAGGAAGGGGCCTTTTTAAAAACCCTAAATTTTTTTTTTCCCCCCCAATTTTAAAACCCCCAAAAATTTCCCCGGGTTTTTTAAAATTTTTTAAAAATTGGGCCCCTTTTTTTTTAAATTTTTAACCCCCGCCCAAAAAATTTTTGGGTATTTAAACCCCCCTTTTTAAAAAAATTTCATTGGGAAACCCAAAAAAAAGGGGAAATTTTTCCCCCAAAAGGGAAATAAAGGGGCCCCAAGGGTTTTAACCCCTTTTAATAAATTTTTAAAACCCCTTTTTAAGGGAAAGGGGGGGCCTTTAAACCCCTTTTTTTGGTAAACCAAAAAAAAAAATTTTTTTAAAAGGTTTAAATTTTGAAAATTTTTAAATTGGGGGCCCCCCAAAAAAAAATTTTTTTGAAATTTCCGGCCTTTTACCATTAAAAAAAATTTGGCTTTTTTTTTTTCCTCCCTTTTCCCCTTTTTCCGGTTTTTTGGGGAAAAAAAGGGGGGCTTTTCCCTTTTTTAAAAAAAACCCAAAAAAAAAAAAAAGGGGGGTTTTTTCCCTTTTAAAAATTTAAAATTTCCCCCCAAAAATTCCTTTTTTTTTAAAAAAATTTTTAAAAAAAATTTTTTTAAAATTTTTAAAAAAAAATTTTTGGGAAAAATTTTGTTTTACTGAAAAAAAAATTTTTTTTAAAAATTTAAAAAAAGGGCCGAATTTTTTTTAAAAAAAAACCCAAAAAAAAAGAATTTAACCTTTTTAAAAAAATTGGGGGTTTTTTTTTCCCGGTTTGGGTTCCCCCTTAATTCCCCATTTTTAAAATTTTCCCGGGGAATTTTTAAACCAAATTTAAAAAAAGGGAATTTTTTAAAAATTAAAAAAGGGCCCTTTTTTTTAAAGGACATTTAAATAAACCAAACCCCTTTTCCTTTTTTAAAAAGGGTTTGGTAAAACCTTTTTAAATTTTTTAAAATTTTTTTTAAAAAAACCCTTTAATTTAAAAAAAAATTTTAAAAAAAAAATTTTTTGGGGGTTGCGCCAAAATTTTTAAAAAAATTTTTTTTTTTTTTTTTTTGGGTTTTTCCTTTAAACCCTTTGCCTTTAAAGGGGGAAAGGCCCGGGGGCCCTTTAACCGGGGTTTTGAGGGGAAAAAATTTAAAAAAAATTTTGGGTTTGGGCCCCAAAATTTTAAAAAGCCCCTCCGGGCCAACCAATTTTTTGGCTTGGGGCCCTTTTGGCCCCCTTTCCCTTTTTTTTTTGGGGGCAAAAAAAATTTTTTTTTCCTTTTTTTTAAAAAAAATTTTTTGGGGGAAAACCCCAAAAAATTTTTTGGAAGGGGTTTTTTTCCCCTTAAGCGGGGGTTTTGGGTTTAAATTTTTTTTATTTTTTTTTCCCCCAAAATTTTGGGTTTTTAAACCGGCCCCCCCCCAACTTGTTGGGAAAGGTTTTTAAAGGGCCCCAATTTAAATTTAATTTTTCCCCGGGTTTAAATTTTTGGCCCCGGGTTACCGGAAAATTTTTTCCCCAAAAAATTTTGGGCCAAGGGCCCCAAAAAGGTTTTGGGGCCCAAGGGGGGAAAAAAGGGGCCGGGTTGGCCAAATTTTGTTTGGGGGGTTCCCAATTTTTTTCCCCCCAATTTCCTTTTAAAATTTTTTGGGGTTTAAAGGGGGAAACCCCCCCAAATTTTTTATTTCCAAATTTTGGGGGTTAAAAGGGGTTTTTTGTTTCCTTTAAAAAAATTTTTTTCCCCAAAAAAACCGGAAAATTAAAATTTTTTTTCCCTTCCCTTAAAAAAAAAGGGGGGTTTTTTTTAAAAAAGGCCCCTTCCTTTTTAAAAAAAGGTTGGGAAAAAGGGGTTTTTTAAAAAGGGAAAAAAACCCCTTTTTTTGGGGGGGGGCCCCCTTTTTAAAAATTTTGAAATTTTGGGGGGTTTTTTTAATTAAATTTTGGGGGGGGGTTTTTTTAAAAAAAGGGGGAAAAATTTATTTTTTTTCCCAAAGGGGGGGTTTTTTTTTTAAAAACCCCTTTTGGTTTATGGTTGAAATTTGGGGGGCCCCCCCCTTTAAAAATTTTTTTTGGGGAAAAATTTTGGGGGTTGGCCCCCCCCGGGGCCTTCCCCTTTTTCCCTTAACCCGGCCCCCAAAGGTTTTAACCCTTTGGCGGGCCCAATTTTGCCCCCTTTTGGGCTTTTTTCCCCCCCCGGGGGGGGGAAAAAAAAAAGCTTTTTTGGGGGGTTGGGAACCCCCAAAAACCCCAAAAAAATTTCCCAAATGGCCCCCTGGGGAAAAATTTAAACCTTAGGGGGGTAAATTTTTTCCAATTTCCCCCAAATGGGGTTTCCCGGGGGGGCCCAAAATTTTCCCTTTAAACCGCCTTTAAAAATTTTGGGGAATTTCCCCTTTTCAAACCCCCCCCCTTTTTTTTGGTTTTTGGTTTTGGGGGAAAAAAAACCGGTTCCTTTTTTTTTTTAAAGGGGAATTTAAAAAAGCCCAAGGGGTTTTCCCCAAAAAAAAGGGAAAAAATTTTTTTTTTAAAAAAGGCCAAATTTAAAATTTTTAAATTTCCAAGGTTTTTCCAAAAAAAACGGTAAAATTTTTAAAATTTTTGGTTTTTTTCCCTTTGGGGGGGGTTTTGGGGGTTTCCCGGGGGGAAAAGGGTTTTTGGGTTTTTTGGGGTTTGGGAAAAAAATTTTTTTTTTGGGAAAAACCCCCTTTTCCTTTAAGGGGGCCCCCGGGGTTAAAATTTTTGGGTTAATTTTAAAAATTGGCCCTTTTTGGGTTTTAGGGTTTTTCCCCCTTCTTCGTGTTTGGTTTGGTTTAAAAACCCATTTTAAAAAATTTGGGAAAAAAAAACCGGGAAAAAAAATTTTTTTTTTTTAAAATTTTTTAAAAAGGCCTTTTTAAAAAACCCGGCCCTTTTTACCGGGGGGGAAGGAAAAAACCCAATTTTTAAAAGGCCTTTTGGCCAAACCAAATTTCCGTTGCGGGGGGGTTTTTTGGGGAAAGGGGTTTAAAAAAGGGTGGGGAAGGGTTTTTTAAAAAAAAAGCCCCTTTTAAAAAACCCCCTTTGGGTTTTAAAAAGGTTTAAAAAAACCCCCCCTTTCGGAAAAGGCCAATTTAAAAAAGGGAAATTTTTTTCCCCCACCCCAAAATTTTTAAATTTGGGGCCCCCCCGGGAAAAACCCCAAAAAAAATTTTTTTTAAAAAAAATTTTTTTTCCTTGGGAAACCCCCAAAAATCAAAAAAAAGGGGGCCCTTTTTCCCCTTTAAAAAAAATTTTTTGCCCCAAATCCCCAAAAAAACCCCCCCTTTTTTTTTAAACCCAAATTTTTGCCGGCCCCGGTTTGGGGATAATTTCCCCCGGGGGTTTGGGGCCCGGGGCCTTTTTGGGCCCCCAAAAGGAAAAACTTTTTTAATTTTGGGGGTTAAAACCCCCCCAACAACCCCCTTTTTTTTTCCGGGAAACCCCGGGGCCGCCCCCCAAAAAAATTTTTCCCCCAAAAAAATTTTTCCCCCAAAACGGCCTTCCCCAAAAAATTTCCATTTGGGGAAAACCCCAAAGCCCGGGGCCCCCGGCCCGGGGGGGCCCCCAAAAAAGGGGTTTTAAAGGGGAAACCCAATTGGGCCCCCCCGGGGGGGAAAAAAGGCCGGCCTTTGGGGAAAGGGCCAAAGTTTGGGGGGGGTTTTCCCCCGGCCGCCGGAAATGGGGGTTTTTTTGGGGAGGGGCCCCCCAAAAATTTTGGGGGGGGAAAAAAAAGCGGAAAAACCCCCCCCCCAAAGGGTGGAACAGCGGGTAAAATTTTTCCCCCGCAACCCCCCCCCTTTAAACCCAATAAATTAAATTTTTAAAAACCCTTTTGCCAAAAAGGCCCAACCCCGAAAATTTGGGGCCCCCTTTTTTTAAAAAAATTTTTTTTTCCCAAACCTTTTAAAAATTTGGGGCCTTTTTAAAAAGGGGGCCCCTTTTCCCCCCAAAAACAAATTTTTTGGCAATTTTTGGGACCCCAAAATTCGGGGGGAAAAGAAACCCCAAAAAAAAAAGGCCCCCCCCGGGGGGGCCCCCAAAAAAAGGGAAGGGGGAAATGAAATTTTTTTAAAACCCCCCCCAAATTGGGGTTTTTTTTCCGCCCCCCCAATTTGGGTTTTGGGTTTTTTCCCAAATAAAAAATTTTTTTTTTAAAATTTTAAAAAAAAATTATTTCCCCTCCCCCCAAAAAAAAACCAAAATTTCAAATTTTCCCCCTTTTCCCGGAAAAAAAAAGGGGGAATTTTTGGGGGCCAAAAGGGGTTTTAAGGGGTTTTTTCCAAAAAAAGGGGGGGGGCCTTTTCCAAAAAAAACCAAGGCCAAAAGGGGGAAAAAAAAAAAGGGGGGCCCGGGCCCCCCAAAAAAAGGCCTTTAAGGGCCAAAAATTGGCCCCCCGGGGGGGGGCCCGGAAAGGGGTTTTAAAAACCCATGTTTAAAAAAATTTTGGCCCAAAAACCCAAGGGGGGGGCCCCCCTTTGGCCTTTTCCCCCCAAAAAAACCCCCCCTTTCCAAAATTTCCCGGGCAAAAAAAACCCCCCCACCCAAAAAAATGGCCTTGGGGCCAAAACCCCCAACGGGCCCACCCAAAAAACCGAAAAAAGGAAAAACCCCAATCCCGGGGGGGAAAACTTTCCCCCAAAAAATTTTTTTTTTTTTAAAAAAAAAAATTTTTTTTTCCCCAACCCCCGGGGGGGGTTAAAACCCCTTTTTAAAGGGGGGAAAAATTCCCAAAAAATTTTTTTTTTTAAAATTTTAAAAAATTAAGGGGTTTTTTTTTTTAAAACCCCCTTTTTTAAAAGGGAACCCTTTGGGGGTTAAAGGTTCCGGGAAAAACCCAAAAAAATTTATTTTTTAAAAAACCCCAAACCAATTCCCCCCCGAAAACCCGTTTTTTTGGGGTTTTAAAAATTTTTTAAAACCCAAACCCAAAATTTTTTTTCCCAAATTTTTCCCCCGGGACGCCAAAACCCCTATTGGGTTAAAGGGAAAAGGGAAAAAAAGGGAAAAGCATTTTAACCCGGCCCAAAAAAAGGTTTTAAGAAATTTTAAAACCCAAACCGGGAAGGTTGATGTTTTATCAACAACCAAGCCCCAAAAGGGGAACATTGGGAATGGGTGGGGCCCCCAAGGGAAAGGGGAAAAGGGGGGGGTTTGGCCCTTTTTGGAAGGGCCGGGTTGGGGGGGCCCCCTTTTTCCTTCCCCAAAAAATTTAAAAAAAATTTTTGGGATTTCCCGGGGTTGGGGTTTAAAATTTCCGGAAAATAAACCCCTTTCCAAAACCCCCCCCCCCCAAAAAAAAAAAAATTTGGGAAAAAACCCCGGGGGGATAAGGGCCCGGGGGCCCGGGTTTTTCCCCCCCCAAATTAAAAACCCGGCTTTGGCCTTTTTTTTTGGTTGCTGGGTTAAAAAGGGCCAAGGGTTTAATTTAAAAGGGGGTTTCTTTCCCAAAAGGGGTTTTTTTTTTTTGGGGTTTTTTTCCCCAAAATTTTTTTTTTCTTTTTTTTTTAAAAAAATTTTTTTTAATTTTAAAAAAATTAAAATTTTCCAAAAAAAAAAATTTTCCTTTTTAAAATTTTTGGAATTTCCCCCAAAAAAAAAAATTTTAAAAGGAAAGGGTTTTGGTTTTTTAAAAAAAAGGAAGCCCAAAAACCGGGGGAAAAAAAGGTTGGGTGGAATTTTTAAAAAAATTTTTTGGGGGGCAACCCCGGGCCCCCTCTTTTTTTTCCCCCCTTTTTAAAAAAATTTTTTTACCCAAAAACCCCCGGGAAAGGGGGGGAAAAAAACCCCGGGCCAAATTTTTTTAGGGGAAATTAAAACCCAAAAGGGGTTTTTTTAACCCCCTTTTCAAAGGGGCCCCCCCGGGCAACAATTTGGGGGAAAAAATTTGGAAAAATTTTTAATTTTTTTGGGGGGGGTTTAAACCCAAAAAAAAGGGGGAAAAAGGGGGAAAAACCAAAAAAAAAAAAACCCCCCCCTTTTATAAAAAACCCTTTTTTTCCTTTTTTTCCCTTTAAAATTTGGGGGGCCCCGGAAACCTTCAAAAAACCCTTTGGGTTTTAAGGGAAGTTTATTTGAAATTTAATAAAAATTAAATTTTTTTAAAAAAAAAAAAATTTTAAAAAAAAAGGGGGCATTTTTTAAAAAAATTTTTTTTTTTTTAAAAAAACCCCCTTTCCTTTCCAAAAAAGGATTTCCCAAAAATTTTAAAAAAACCCCCTTTTTAAAAAAGGGGGGTTTTTTTTTTTTAACCCTTTTTTGGGCCCTAATTTTTTTTTTTAAAAAAAAACCCCCACCAAAAAAAATTTAAAAAAAAAAATTGGGGGTTTTTTACCTTTAAAAAAAAACCCAAAAGCCCCAAAAACCCAAACCTTTTTTCGGGAAAAAAAAAAAAAGGGGCCTAAAAAAAAGGGAAAAAAATTTTTTTTCCCCTTTAAACCCCCCGGGGGGTTGCCCCTTTCCCCCCCAAAAAAAAGGGGAAGGGTTTTGGTTTTTAAAAAAGCCCCGGGCCCCGGGGAAATTTTTGTTTTCCCCCAAAAATTTTGGGAAAATTCCTTTTTTTTTTCCAAACCCGCTTTCCGGCCCCAAATTTTTTAAAAAAAACCCAAAGGTTTTAAACCCCCAAAATAAATTTTTTGGCCCCCCTTTCCCAACCCTTTTGGGGGGCCCCTTTAATTTTTTTTGAAACCCCCTTGGCCCGGGACCACCCCTTTCTTTGGGGTTTTTTTTAAATTTTTTAAAAAGGGCCTTTTGCCCCAAAAAAAAAATTTTGGGGTTTTTGGGCTTTTTTTAAACCAAGGGGAAACCGGGTTTTAAATAAAAAAAATAAATTGGCGCAAGGGAAAAAAGGGGCGTTTTCTTTTAAATAACCCAACCGGCCTTAAAACCCCTTTAAACCAAAACCCCCAATCCAGGCCCCCAAAAAAAAAAACCAATTTCCCGGGCCCCGGCCCTTGGGCCGGGGCCCCCCGGGGGGGGAAAAAAAACCCCAAAGGCCCTTTTTCCCAACGCTTTAAAAATTTTGGTTAAAACCCCGGGGGGTTTTGAAAAAACCCCCCAATTAAAAAAAAAAAAGGGGGGGGGAAATCCCCCAAATTTTTTGGTTTTTAAATTTTTAATTTTAAATTTTAAAAATTCAAAAAAAAAATTTTTAAAACCCAAACCCCTTAAACCAATTTTTTTTTGGGCCCGGGGGGAAAGCTTGGGTTTTTTCCCCGGCGAAAACCAAAAACCCAAACCGGAAAAAAGGTCCCCAAAAAATTTTTAAAGGGGGTTTTTTTCCCCAACCCAAAATTAACCCAATTGGGCCCCCCCAAAAAAAACCTTGGGGGGAAAAGGGGGGAATTTTTTCAACCCCCCCCTTTAAGCCGGGGGAAAAATTGCCCCTTTTTTTTTTTTTTTTTTCCCGGGGAAAATTTCCCCTTTGGGGAATTCCCCAAAAATTAACCCCAAAAATTGGGGCCCCCAAAAAAAAAAAACCCTTTTTAAAAAAACCCCCCCCTTTTAAAGGAAAATTTTTTTCCCCAAAAAAAAACCCCTTCCAATTTTTTTGGCCTTTCCCTTTTTGGAAGGTTTTTAAAAGGCAAAAAAAATTTTAACAAAATTCCTTAAATTTTTTAATTTAACCCCCTTTTTTCCCCAAAATTTTAAAAAAAGCCCGGGAAAAAAAATTTTAAAAAAGGGAAAAAAAATTTCCCCCTTAAAAAAAAACCCTAAAATTTTGGGGGGGCCCCCCCAAACCCCAAAACCCCTTTAAAAAAAAACCAAAAAGGGGGGTTTTTTAAAAAAAAAGGGGAAAAACCCCCTTTTTGGGGAAAAAATTTTTTTAAAAAAAATTTTTTTCCCCCCCCTTTTTTTTAAAAAAAAGGGGGGGGAAAATTTTAAATTTTAAATTTTGCCCCCCAAAAAAAAAAAAAAACCCCGGGCGGGTTTGCGGGTTTTTGGGCCCCCAAATTTTTCAAATTAAAGGAAAAAAGGGGGGCTGGGTTTTTAAACCCGGGGCCCCTTTTCCCGGGGAAATAAAAATTTTTAAAGGGGAAACAAAAGGGAAATTTTTAAAAAAATTTTTTTTTGGTTGGCCAAAAAAAAATTTTCCCAAAGGTTTTCCTTTCCCCCTTCCCAAAATTTTTTTATTTCCCCAAAAACCCCCGGAAATTTTGGGTTTTTTTAAAAACCCCCCCCAAAAAATAAATTTTGGGAAGGTTTAAAATTTCCAAAAGGGGGGGGGCCGGGGCCCAGGTTCAAAATTTTGGGCCCCGGGGAAAAACCCCCGGGGAAAAAAACCCCCAAGGGGAAACCCCCCCTTTTTTTGGCCCGGGGGTTTTAAAAAAAAAGGGGGTTTTAAGGGTTTTTTTTGGAAAAAAGCCCCACCCCTCTTTTTTTAAGGTTTTTTTTTTTAAAAAAAAAAAAAATTTAAACCTTTAAAAAGGGGGGCCGGGGGCCCCCTTTTTTTAAAAAATTTTTGGGAAATTTTCCCAAAAGTTTTTGGGGGGGGGTTTTTTTTAAAATTTTTGGGGGGGTTTTTTTTTCAAAAGGTTTTGGGGTTTTTTTTTTTGTCTTGGAAAAAAAGGGGGTTTTTGGGCCTTTGGTTTTTTCCCCCCTTTTGGGGGAAAAAAAAAAATTTTTAAAAAAAGGGGGAAAAAAAAGAAAAATGGGGGTTTTAAATTTTTTTTGCCCAAAAAAAAAAAAAAAAAATTTTTTGGGGTGTAACCAACCCCCCAAAAAAATTTTTGGGCCTTTCCCTTTTTGGGCCCGGGGAATAAAATTTGGTTAATTTTTTAATTTTTTCCCCTTTAAAAAAATTTTTAAAGGGTTTAAAAAACCCCCAAAAAAAAAAAATTTAAAAACCCAAAAAAAAATTTTTTTTTGGGGGCCAAAGCAAGGCCTAATGGTTAAATTCAGGATCAAGCATATTTTTGCGGTGGCCTTTGGAGTTCATCCAGGCTTTAAATGCGGTTGCAAGGTCTGGCTGGCCAGCTGCAACATTTTTCAGCCGCTGCGCCCCTTATGCCAAAGCGGCGTACCCGCGCGCCAAAATCATTGCCCCAGCCAATGGAATGCCCCATTTTTTGCTTTTGTGCCATGCGCTCTGCTTGGTCGCGTGCTGCTTTTTGCAATAATGGATCTGGGCTCATAGAGGATAGGCCATTTTCCTTACGGATTTGATTAAAAAGCTTGGTGACCTCATCTTCTTGTTTGAAGATAGTGCCAATTTGTGCAAAACTTTTTGCGGATAAAAACTTTGAAAGCGTGCAGGGTTAAAATGCGGCGATGGCCGCTTTAGAATGTTGATGGTCTTCCATGATAAATGCCTTTTTAATCAATTGGGTATTAATTTCAATTTTTTGATATTGAATAAATCGCTTTTTGGCCTTTGGTCAAAAGGCTTGGTGGTTTTATTCTTTTCGTCCCGCATAAAGCGTTCACCGCCATTATTGATGGCAACACTATGAATAAAATCAATGAGCTTGCTACCAATTCCTAAATGTCGCGAATGTTCAAGCGTAAACAAATCTTCCATGTAAAAATAGGGTTTGCTTGTCCATGTTGAAGCATGGATAACAAAATGGGCAATGCCGCTTAATTGATTGTTGATAAATGCTCCAATGCAAAAATGGAAACATATCCATCATGCGTTGCAAAATCAAATTGATTGTGGGATCAAATCCAAAAAGATATATTGGCGAAAAGCTTTACTAAGCCTCTGGTCTGCCGCTTGCAGATAACGAATATCAATAGTATTTTCCATGAACTTTCCCCTATTATTGTCCAAGACCTTGTTAAAATTTTAAGAATTGCGCTGTTCGATACGCAAATTTGACCCATGATAAACGCCAACAATGCGAACTTCACTTGAAAAAAATTTCAATTCTTCAAGGGCTAAATGCACCAGATGATTTTCAGGGTGGCCTTCAATATCAATATAAAATTGGGTGGCTTTAAATTGGCCTTCAAGCTGATAGCTTTCAAGCTTTGTCACATTAACGCCGCAAGTGGCAAAACCACCCAAGGCTTTATAAAGCGCGGCTGGCACGTTGCGCACGCGAAAACAATTGTTGTCACAATATTTTCGTCATACTCATTATAGTGTGGTCGATGGCTTCACGCGACAACACCACAAAGCGCGTGACATTATCGCTTGAATCTTCAACATTTTCTTGCAAAATATCAAGACCATAAAGTTCTGCGCTAAAAATGGTGCAAGGGCTGCCATGCTGCGTTCCCCCTTTTCGGCAACCAATTTGGCAGCGCCTGCCGTGTCTCCGGCAATAACTGCTTTCCAACCATTTTGCTTGATAATATTGCGGCATTGGCCAAGGGCATGAATATGGCTGTGAACAGATTTAATTTCTTCGCGCTTTACGCCCGGCAACACCATCAGTTGAAAATGAATAGGCAAATAATATTCGCCAATAATATGTAAGGGCGAGCGCGGCAATAAATGGTGAATATCAGCAACACGCCCAGCCAGCGTATTTTCAATCGGGATCATCGCAAGCTCAGCTTCGCCGCTTTCAACGGCGCTAAAGGCATCTTCAAATGTGGCACAAGGCAATGGCGCCATATTGGGAAACATATTGCGGCAAGCTGTATCGGAATTGGCACCATAATCACCTTGGAAGGAAATTTTTGCTTTTTGTTGTCCGCTCTTATTATCCATTATTATTAAGCCTTTTTATTTGATGATTCAATTATTTCACGGTTTATAATTTCCTTGGCGCGTTCAAGGTCTTCAGCTGTATCAACACCAAGCGGTATAGTATCAATAATCTCGACATCAATGCGCATGAAGGCTTCCAAAGCGCGCAATTGCTCGAGTTTTTCGCGCTTCTCTAACGGCGATGGTTTTAAGGAGACAAAGCGGGTTAAGGCTTCACGGCGATAAGCATAAAGCCCAATATGGTGATAAAGCGGGCCTTCACCGCTTGGCGCTGAGGCTCTGGTAAAATAAAGGGCGCGTAAACGCTGCGGCGCAATGTGCGAGCCAACCACTTTAACCACATTGGGGTTAGTTTTTTCCTCATCGCGGGTAATTTCAACACAAAGCGTTGCTATATCAACATTTTTGTCGTTAAGTGGCGCAAAGGCAGCGCGGATTTCTGCTGGGTTAATTGTGGGCAAATCACCCTGCACATTGATGATAGCATCAAATTTGCTTTCGCTATCAATTTTTTGCAAAGCTTCAAAAATACGATCAGAGCCAGATTGATGATTCTTCGCTGTCATTACCGCTTGAAAACCATGTTTTTTAACCGCCGCTTCAATTGCCACATCATCGGTTGCCACCACCACTGGGCCGATATTGGCGGCATAAGCGCGCTCGGCTACATGGACAATCATTGGCTTGCCACAAATATCGGCAAGTGGCTTGCCGGGCAAACGAGTGGAGGCCATACGCGCTGGAATGATGATTAAGGCTGTTTGGGTCATAAAATATCCTTTAAAATCGATTGCCTTTTATTTCCTGATGTGGTGATGTGCGGGTTTTATAGCGTTGGTTTTTTAAAAGTTTCTTGCAAAGCTTTTTTAAAAGGTCTTTCTTTTGTCTCTTTTGGTTTCCGTTGGCCCATAAAAATCTTTTCGTCCTTTATTTATTGTGCTTCACACCATTATGAGCGAACAATTTATAGCAATCCTTCCCCAATAATAAGTGAAAATATTATCGCGCAAACGTCAAGCGCCAATCATGTGATATGTAAACAAAGAGTTTTAGTTGGCCTTTGGTGGGGATTTAAAGGCGCAAATTATTTGGCTGGGGCCAATACCAGCGCAAAATGGTTTAAACCCCTTTCCCTCATTTGCAAATTTCCCCCAATAGGATCAATTAGTGGTTTTAATTATTCAAGCGCCCGGAATTTGTCAAAGGGAAAAATGGGATTTTGAAGTTTGATTTTTTAAGCGCCCCCAACGAAAATAAAAGGCCCATCAGACCAATTTAGGCATCCGCAAGATCGGCTGATCTTCATTTTATTTCGTAGTTTGAGGAACCAGAATTTAAACCCTGAAGTGTAAGGATGATATTGGCGAATAGTCCAAGCACTATTTTTGCATTGTCACTGCTATCTTATTCATTTATTAAAGATAATTAATTGGGGCTTCCAAAGTTTGGATAAAGCGAAATATGAAAAAAGTTTGAAGCGACCATAAAAATTTGATGGGCAAAGGTGAGAAGCAAAAAGTGACATTTTCGGTTCTACTTCTTACATTTTGTTTTTTCATTTTGCGCTCGCCGCTTTTGCAGATCCTGTCTCAACTAATCAAGACCCAATGAAATAAAAGCGAGATAACTCCCCAAAGCGAGAATATGGCGCACAAGCGTTGTTTTGGTGAGGCGCCAAATGGGCCCGATTTTTAAAAGGATTATGTCAATCCCCAAAAAAGGGGGCCCAATATTATTTCACCGGCACCTTTGATAATTTAAATCCTTTTCACCCCGCGGCAATGTTGATAGAATATTGAAAATACTTAATGGCATCACCTGGATCGGTCAATTACCGCGATTTAAAGGGGTTCAATATCCAGATGATTATTCTTATAAAATTTGATAAGGCAAGATTTCATGATGGCATGCCTGTTACACCAGAAGATGTGGCTTGGTCATTTAACACATTAAAAAAAGTGTCGCCTTTCTATAGTTCCTATTATAGTGCGGTAAAATCGGCAGAAGTAACCGGGGTGGGA
>JAGSMT010000941.1:0-30972 GCA_029286875.1 Lamproptera curius | reverse complement strand
TTTATTCTCTAATTCTTCTAAATATAGTGTAAGAGGACATATACTACAGTTATTTACTTTAGTTGACCGAGACATTTAAATTTGGTTTTAACATTGACTATAATTTAAACTGGCAGGAACATATAATTAATGTAGTTCAAAAGAGTCAACAGCTCAGGTTATTTGTGTTCAAAACTATTGGCAATCGACTCAAGTGCAATAATAACAGCTTATTACGGTATAGTGGGTTCAAAATTGCGATATATAATAATTTATTGGGGATATACTGAATATAAATAGTTACTTTTTAAAGCACAAAAAGTATATAAAAGGCATATCTATATTAAAAATTAGAGACAGCTGCAGTAATTATTGTAGTGAAAATAAAATTTTAATTACGAAAAAAAGGAAAGCTTGCCTGTTGAGGACAAGCCTACCTATCTTCCGCACCTCTTAGGGCACGTCCAAAGCGAATTTCTCCAAGCCGCTTGGAGTTTTCCACTTTCGGACTTATACCTGATATACCAGATCCCTCATAGCTTCACCGGGGCTGGACCTAGCTGCAAGTTCTGGAAGTAAATCAGGGCGTCTCTCTCGACCCTTTTATTTATTATTTTATCATTCTGTTTCAAGTTCAATTCAAGTTTTCGAGTTTTATAACACGCAATAACTATGTGGCAACATTTTAATGGGTAAACGGTATAAGTTTTGACACTGATTCTAAAAGGGTCCGAAATTAAAAGGCTTTTAGGAAACTTTGCTCCAAAGTATACCAGTAACTAATGAAATGTCTCATTGCTACTCACATTATGCAGAAATAAATCGAAAAGTTCACCCGAGTGTGCACCGTTCGGCTCTTCATGGCAAGTTGTAAAAAAGTAGTTGAAAACTTTTAAGCAACATTTATGATTTAAACACTTTGTCTATATTGTTCTATTTTGGTTTTTGCTCTATGACCGAATTTACAAAAGCCTGTTTGTCTGTTTAATAAATAGTATTTCGTTTAAAAGATTGGCTTTTGATGTGGCAAACACTATAAGCCTTAGTCTAAACTAAGCTAGATTGTGTTCATTATATTTGTCTTAAAGGCCAATTTAAGACAATTTGAGAAAATAGTTACATAAATATGTGTCATTTAATAAATATCAGCCGCATAAAGGCCCTTTTTCTTCTCAGCCGTATATCCTTAAGTAAGTTATCGACCAAATATATTGAGTTTCCTGTTTAAAATTGCGATTAATTTTGTTTAAATTGAATTGTGTTAAAAGGTCCAAAAGACCGGCATCTGGTGGACTTACTAAATCAATTATGTCTATACGAATACAGTGTGCACCTTTTAAGGGAAAAATTTTTTTAGAGGATGTTTATTTTGATATTCAAGTTTTGACTTTGTCAACACCGTTAAAATATTTTATTTGTAGCTATAACATCAAAGAGTGAAGTAAATAAAACAATATTTTTATCGCAATGTCTTTGAAGCAACATTCAAATTTAACGATCTCTTTTCATTAAAATTAACATTTTGACCAGATTCTTTGATATTTTTGTCCTATATCTACGTTAAAATTACAATACAAAAACCGCCCCTGTAATCTAGCGGTATTGGCCCTTGCTTTGTAAATCGGAGGTCGTGGGTTCGAATCCTGCGGGGAAACGATTTTGTTTTCTTTGTTTTCTGGATGGTAGGACAGTTTGCGCCGACGGGTGGGCATGTAAAAAGTCGGTCTATCCACCAATCTGCATTGGACCAGCGTGCTGGCTGAGGCCTATGTCCACCAGTGGAATAACATAATGTGATGAATTGAAATTATTATATGGCTAAATCAAAATATTTATTTTGGGAAATATAGTTTTCTAGGGTTTGAATGTAATTATATTAAATTCTGCTAAAACGTTTTAGAATAACCTATTAGAACCATCAAATATGTAAGTGTATGTATTATTTTGATATATTAATCTCTGCATTTGCTATTGAATAGATTATTACGGTGCCTTAACAATAAGGTAAAACATATATTTAAAATAAATCACTGTATTGAAGATAGATATTAATAATATTTTTTATGTTATTAAATTTATATTATTAAATTGATGAACAAGACAAAAATTTTTGGATATTACCACTTGGTCAAAAACCAAGTGCCAATATACAAAAATAAGGAATAGTGTTAATGCATGTAATGCATTATTTTGATAAAACATTGTAAGGAGAAAAAACCACGCAGTATTTCACTGCATGACCAACTGTATATCATATTTCATGCTCGTATTTGAGACGACTTGTAAGTCCTATTTATAGAGAAAACGTACCGATTTCTAGGGCGTTGACTTTGGGTTAAGACCTACTTTAGTTAATTACGGCGATAAATGGATAGTGGAATTGGCATAAGAAGAGCAGACTTTATAACCTACGACCTACTATATGTTACTCTATTTCAAATTTGAAATATCTTTATTCATAATATTACTATAAATGCGAAAGTAACTCTGTCTGTCTGCCTTAATTGTCTAGACAATTATTAAAATCAATTATAAATACAAATCAAATATTAATAAAATTTAAACATAAATAAAGCTTTCGGTGATATTTAATTCATAGTCTCCGAGAAAGGACATAGGATCTTAATTTTTGCGATAAAATCGGTTCAAAGAGGTTCAAACAGGGGTTGAAAATTTTTATGAAATTCGTCTCTGTGGGACATCAAACGATGAAATGTAGTGTTAAGATACTCACAATTATCCAAAAGCGCTGTTTGTTTAGCAATTTTGTTGTTTGAAACTGTACGAGGATGAAATAGGGACTTAAATTTGGATTTATACAAGTTTATACATAGAATTTTTAATGTGTAAATTTATCATCTTCGAAGCTAATGCTGTAAAAACTTTATACATAATAATACACACAACCAAATGCAACAAATCATTTATATAAACAAAACACTACATTGTAATACAACGCGAGGATGTTTATTCAATTCCACGCGAAAAAGGTCGCGGGTGACAGCTAGTTCAATATAAAAGTATAAACTTGCTTATTGATTGTTAAACACGCTACTAGCGGTTTGTATTAGGACGCCTCAGCCCTGAGAAGAATTGGCAAAAGAAACTCAGCGGGCTATTTTTTTATTATATTTTAGAACAATTGAAGAAATTATTAAATAAAATGACCTTACGGATTTTATCGCGTTTATTTTTACATTTTAAATTCCCGTCGTTTCAAACACTTTTCAGCGGCCGTGGTCACGGGGTAGACTGAGATGTCATGCGTCTTGTCACCAGTGCTGAAGCGGGGTTTCCAAAGGGGTACGAAAGTTATTTTTTTATGATCCTTAGAGTATAGTCTGCCTCTTAAGCAGCCTAAGGTGTCTTTACACCTTAGGCTGCTTAAGAGTCGTGACGCCATCATTCCCAGAAGTCCTTTGACTTCTGGGAATGATGGAGTCACGACTGAACTGCTTTGGACAGAGGCTGACCCCAAAGCTGCACAAAAGATTTACGATTCCGTCCTTCAACATGGCATTTCTCCTAAGGCGTTGCTTTAAAGTGAGGTTGTCCTATTTTTCAAAAAGGTTGGTGGATTTTGAGCAAGCTTTTGACGTTAGAAACCTGGGTTGTTCCTGAAGTTTTTTAATGACGTCAGATCAATTATCGATATCGATATGTCTGTATAGTATTGCACTTATGTCCGTCCTAATTCTGGGGGGGTGAAGCGCGACCAATCCAATTGCATCGAAAAGAGCGACATAGCATCATGGTCATGTCATTGGTCATCACAGTAGTGAAATATTTAATTTTTATTCTGACGATGTTTTTATACCTACTCATAAGTTATGTTAACAGAGTACTTTTTGGTGAAATATTCAAAACCGTAAGTAAGTGACTAAGCCCTGTCAATTTTGAGTGTAGGTTCCGTGTAGGAAACCGTTTGTTGGACAAATGTCTATTTCGTAAATTTGTATGTAAAGTTCTAAATATCAAAAGGTATTTCTAATAATATTTAAAGATATTTTGTATTCGATATAAAAATGTAAATACTGATTAGCAAATAAATCGCCTTTTTGACTAAATCTCTGAACCATTTCTGTTTTTGACACGTTCGATGCGGCGGCAATTATTCTGTTCCTTTTATTCGTTTTGTATAAGGCGTTTTACACCGGGTCATGAAATAAGTACCACATAAAATAGAATACTTTTCTTAATCGTACTGTTAACGAGGCTTAAAGTATTGCTGTTTTCGTTTTTCACATAATTTAGTGCTGTCCTTCTGTTAATTGCAAACTATTTGATGCTTGTATTTCTTTATTCTATAATGATCAAAGTTAATATTTTCTTAAACGTTGAGATAGCGGAGGCCAAAGAGCCGAGACGTAAATTATATCGCTGAAAAATATATAATCAAATATGAAATAAATTAAAAATATATGTTAGTTAAAGCAGATGTTACGCTGGATTATTACAATTTATTTTTGCAGCCATTTATTTTATTTAATCCTGTTAAAATAACTTTTTTAAATATGAAATTGCTACTTTTACTTTAAATAAATCGATCATACTGCTTTTACTTTAAATAAATCTTTTATTATTCCTTTAACTTTAAATAGATCTTGCTTGCTTTTACTTTAATAAACCGATCATATATTTTAGGTCACATAAAAAATCGATAACTATTAGTTAAATCATGACTCAGATCTTAGAACATTGATCTTGTGTCGGCTATATAAATTGTTTTTTATTCAGGTTGGTAATTTTTACAACATCTATTGGATGTGAAGTTATCTAAATTAAAATTAAAAAATAATACACACTAAAACTACAATGAAAATTCGAATCAGGTAACGTTATCTTGAGTAGTTCTATTAGGATGGTTTTTAAGTTATATAATATTACATATATATATTCTTGGCGTATGCTTCTAATAGCGTTTGAATCAATCAATAAATGAAAACAACAACGAAGGTCACAAAAACCATTTTTTACAAAATATGCATTATTTTTATCATTAAAAAGAACTTAAAAAAAGCAAAAAACAATCACAAAAGTAAAGTTTTAACAAAAAGATATGACTGAATTCAAACTGTTTTGGTTCGAAACTTATCTACCGCCTTATAGTATATTTTGTTTTAATTTGTAAGATGTTTAATATTAAGCATGTAATTTAACCACCTCCGTGGCCTAGTGGTATTGGCCCTTGCTTTATAAACCGGAGGTCGTGGGTTTGAATCCGCGGGGAAACACGTTTTTGTTATCGTTGTTTTCTGGTTGGTAAGGACAATTTGGGTCGATCACCCAACTGTCTGAAAAGCAAGATGATCCACCAGCATAACGCGTGCATTAGGGCATGCCTATGTCCAGCAATGGACTAACACAGGCTGATGATAATAATGAATTATGTCATTTTACTTGGATATAATGGATTATGTTTTTCTATTTAAAACAGAAAATAAATATTTATAAGGGCTAATAAAATGACGTTATTATAAATGTAACTTCAATAAAATATTTCTATACATCATAAAATACTTGCTTTGCATCGTCACGGCTAAAGGTCAAATAATAAATATTGTAGCACTACGTGAGATGAAAATGAGAGATAACTTTGAGGCTTCTTTTACATACATTTAGTCTAGTCTCTTTACAAGCATTATTAGTATTTTGGTCGATCACGATGTCTGCATTACAATTAAATCTTACTTCAAGAGGGTACGGTACGACTTTAAGATTACTAAGGAATTAATTTTACTGAAAATTATTGTTTTTAAAAAGAGCAAGTAAGCTCTTTTTTATCTGTCATACAAATGTTATCGTTAAATGTCATTGAATTCTGAACAAAAGAAACCTCCTTCCATTTTCATAAATTTAAATGTTTATACAAGCAGTGTGATACATTAGTTAAGTTTCTTAAAGTCATGTAAATTCTAAATACTATTCTAAATAACTGCTTAAATCATTTGTAAAAGCAGTTCTCTGGATAGTTTTTTTACAATGCTAGTATTAAGAATTAAGTGAATCTTGTCGATCTAGCTTCGATTTATGCTATTTAAGAGCATATAAAACTAGCAAAAGTTATTGAAATTTTTACGCGTTTTTTTTACATTTTAAATTTTCGACGTTTCGAACTCTTGGCAGCAGCCGTGGTCACGGGGTAGACTGAGATGTCATGTGTTAAGTTAATGAATTTACAACACCGAGGCACGGCAAACGTAGTGCGGGACGCCTTACGGCAAGATCGAGTGACTACATTCGCAAAATGGTGTGGGCTGGATGAGAATAGCCGTAGATTGGAAGCGGTGACGTGCATAAGGGAAAGCCTATATCCAGCATATGACTGACACAGGCTTGATGGCGATGATGATGACGACAAAGAAGATAATGATGAAATATTTAGGCTAGTAGTTGCATCTGATATCCATAAAAATGTTGTTAACAAGAACAAAATAATTAAAGGGTCTTATAATTCAAAATTATCTGGCATTAAAAATCTTAATTTATTTGGTCGTTGGTGAGCGACACAAACTTCGAATATAACATCTTCAATAGTACAAGCATATATTACAAAAATAATCTAAGAGGGAGTAGTAGTAGTGTACATTTAAACAATTGATTTTGTATGGAAATATTTACTATTTTTTATTAATTTTAAACGATAGCGGTGTAAACTGCACGCTCAAGTAAATAGGTGTTCATTAGCTTTATTGTGCGATTTCGATACAGATCTTTACTTCGCTAATGTTTATTTTTAATTAGGCAACTAGGTAACGTTTGAGTTTAGAATTTAATATATAAAATAAACGCTAAAAAATCTGAATTAAATTATAAAATTTCGAAAATTATGATTTGAATTATGAAAAAAATATATCAAAAGGTTTTAAACATAATAATATTACACGTAAATAGGACCCAAAATAAGATACCGTAACGTATGGTGGATTCTAAAATTATACGAAGTATAAAATCCATAAAAAGTTATATTTACTAAGCTGGCAGCATAATGAGATCTTGCAGTATGGATGTGCCTAGTTTTAATTTTCAAAATAATGATAAAATAAATCCCAAGCAATGAATTTTAAAATAATAGGATGTTTTTAATTTCAATACCTTCATGCAATCGTCCTTGATAGGATCGTTGGTGTTCGTATAGGCTGGATAAAAATATGATCACAAACTGCAGACAAAAGAAAATATTTACAACAAATAAAATTTTGAATTTTGAATCTTGTCGATCTAGCTTCGATTTATACTATTTAAGAGCATATAAAACTAGCAAAAGTTATTGAACTTTTTACGGGTTTTATCGCGTTTATTTTACATTTTAAATTTCCGACGTTTGGAACACTTGCCAGCGGCCGTGGTCACGGGGTAGACTGAGATGTCATGCGTTAAGTTAATGAATTTACAAGACCGAGGCGCGGCAAACGTAGTGTGGGACGCCTTACGGCAAGATCGAGTGACTACATTCGCAAAATGGTAGGGGCTGGATGAGAATAGCCGTAGATCGGACGCGGTGACGTGCATTACGGAAAGCCTATATCAGTACCTTATTATCTTTAGTTTTCTTACTATGCGAAATCCGTTATCGTTTGTCCTAATAACTGTAGTTGTTGAGTAATAAGATGCTGTTTTATTTATTTACTGTACCAATGAAAATAAATATAAATTTTTAATGTATTAAATTTATTTTGGTATCTAATGAAGGTAGTAAAACCCACCCCAACATCTATGTACAACATTTCCATTCCCATAAGTGAACTATTTTGCTCCCACTTTGACTTTTGTTATAATTAACAAACTATTCTCTAAACATACATATCCAAATTTTCGTGGGAAAAGTCCTCATAATCCTACAGCTTACATATACTTACAAATACGTTGTTCATTAATATTGCTATTTATAATTTACAAAGGTTTGTGTGCCTCATGTCTGCAAAATGTGTAACTATTTGTAAACTCTTTATTAAGTGGACTAAAAAATCTCTTTGAAATTCCAATTCCAAACATATGAAGTCTTATAGCATAGATATCAAAAATTTTTGATAAAACCTTATAATGTCTTTGGCCCCGAATTTTGATGAACTTAGAACTTGATATAAATATATATTTTAATAATAATCTAACTTTGCATTTTCACGCTACTCTTAAAAAGTTTGATTATAGTTAGTGTTCATATATCAAGTAAGATTTCATTGAAGTTAATAATTAAAGGCAAAATCTAAAAAAACTTTGCATGTTTTTCGTAATTGGTGTCATTACACAGTCTTTATATAGTGCATATCGAATCAGAGTGAAATTCTGATTGTATATATCTTACAGAGTGTGGGATGAAAATTTGATGCAGTTAAGACTTTGTCCGATAATACATTTTAATTCTTTATAGACACATTACCTTTATTCATAAATGGCCTGTAGTAAGAAATTAATTTGTACAATAATACAAACACTCAAAAAGGAGTAAATGTTCATTTGAGTAAAGTAGAGCATGAATGATTATATACAGTAATATTATACACTTATAACCAGTTAAAAATAGTTAAAGTTACGGGGTTAAACGATTAAAAGATGACAATGAAATAGTTTAATCGCATTTCTAGATTTTACAGTCGGTCATGTTTTATTAGTTGTTTTATAGGTGACGTCTTTCATCTGGATCCATTTTCATTATTCTGTGATAAGTCCTTCTCTACATATTTTAAAAGTAAATATGACAACCTTATCATCATCATCAGCCTGTGGTAGTCCACTGCTGGACATAGGCCTCCCCTAATACACCACTTTCCATTAGGAAGTGTTGGACCGTATCCAACCACGCTGGTCCAATGCGGGTTGGTGGGTGGACCGACTTTTTACATGCCCATCCGACGCATTGATCATCTTACTTTTCAGACAATTGGGTGATCGGCCCAAATTGCCCTAACCAACGAGGAAAAATCAATGAAAATTTGTTGAGTCCCCGCAGGATTTGAACCCGCAACCTCCGGTTTCTAAGGCACGCGCCTGTACCACTAGGCTACGAAGGCAGTACGGAACAACCTTATGCAAAGTTTAAATATTCAAACCTTATATAAAAACAAACACAATGTTTGTGTCTTGATTTTTTTTTTAAATTAACCGTTGTAAAATAAATTCCAGTATCAAAAATGCGACAAGGCTTATTCTCGTACTTTTTTATATTGCTCGCGTAAATATATGTATTTAAAAATCTGTTAAAATAATGTATACTTATAATAATAATACTTTGACTCTTACTCTTGAATACTTTGACACAAATCAGAGTTTTTAAATGTGGCAACAATAATAGCCAAAAAAATTTTTAACCTTTAAAATTTAATGCAAATAATGTTAATGGAATAAAACATACTAAGTAGATTTACATAAATGTGTTAATAATAAACGTATACCGAATATGAATAGTTCATAGTTACGATCCTAATTTACTAACAAAGTATGTAACGAGTCGTTTACGAAAATAACCGCGAACCTTTCTTACTGACATACCAAAAAAAATAAAACAGAATAATAATCTTATTCTATTACTGTATATTCGTCTTGTTATTTATAGCTAGTGTATTTGTGGTGTCCCACGCTGAATTTTTTGTGGGCAGGAGAGGTATCACTTACAACTCGCTGAACGTCCTGCTCGCCTCAATATTTTTAACATTTGATAACTTCGATATTTTTAACATATTTCTATTTAATAGTCTTTTTGTCTTGACTGATACGAGAGTATCATCATATAGATATACATAAATTTATATACATAAAATCTAGTTTTGCATTGACATTGATTAAACTAAATTATATTCGCAGCAATATTAATCAGGATACGATGTCCTTTAAGCAGCGCGAATCATATAATTCAATGATACAAAAATAAATTCAAGTTAAGGCTTTAGACGAAATTTGAATTCAGGTTTACGGCTTCTGTGTTTTAAAAATTCTAAGAGTCGTTAAAATTCTTATAAAAGTCTCGCCGTTTTTAAATAGTGCAAAAACTATCACTTTAACGTTTTATCGAGATATCAATAATGCTCGAGCTCCCTAAATGCTAGATGCTACGGTGGCGGATAATATATACATATCTATTTAACTCTCCTTTTATTGTTGTTTTATATTCCATAGCATTATATTACTTTATATTAAGTAATAACTTATTCAATACTCTTCAATTTTGATTTTGATGTTTTTGAGTAAGCCCACATATTTGATACCGTACTTAAGAATAAGCTGTGTAAATAGTATTTACTGTTAGTTGAAATAAATTACTTCTATCAAAGTGAAAGTCAAATATATATATTCACCACTGATTCGGAAATGGAAGCCTCTGACCTGAGAGTAACCGGCGTATGAAACTCAGTGGCCCTTTTTTACATAATACATCACATTTTACTACTTTAAATGCCTGAAGTGAACAGTACATTACATGGGTGTGTTATCTATCAAGTAGTCTTTACAACAATAATATTCTTCAACACACAAACGCTCCTTCACAATTTTTTTAAATTTATTTACAGATAAAAGCTGAACGTTTTCTGTGATTTTATTGTAGAAGAGTATACATTGTCCCATGAAAGATTTCATTGATCTTCGGAGCCTAGTTTTTGGAAGAACATAATTATGCTTATTCCTAGTATTTGTATTATGTGTGTCACAATGTTTTACATAACATTTTCAAATATGTATTGAGAAAAAACAGTCCTTACATTGATTTCTGTTAATATTAATATTTTCTCAGCGATTTATTAGGGTCCAGGTTATAGACTGCTCGAATCGCTCCCTTTTGAACTATGAAAATAGTACCTCTTCTAGATTGGATCATCTAATAATGTCTACATTGTTTTCATACATAAATGGTTGGAAGCGCCCTACTATTAACTTTTTTTTTTCCCCTGCCTCTTCCGACGATATCAACAACTTCATCCTTACAATTAAATCTAATGCCGTCGGTTACGACAAAGTCGGACGACGGATGATTATTCATATTTTTGATTCCCTACTTCCTGTAGTCACCCATATCATAAACTTTTCTTTAAATACTCATACCTTTCCTACGTTCTGGCGTTACGATATTGATCGTCCTCTTCCTAATTGTTCCAATCCTTCCGCTTCTCATCATTATCGACCTATCTCAATCCTGCCTTTCTTTTTAAAGGTAATCGAGTCCTGCGTTCTTAAGCAAATTTCTCACTTTGTTCATAGTAACAATTTGACAAGTCCACTACGGTCTGGTTTTCGACCTGGTCACAGCACCACCACTGCCCTTCTCAAAGTCGCTGTCAACTTTAGGGTCAGCATGGAGAATACAATGGTTACTGTTTTAGTCCTCATTGACTTCTCTAACACTTTTAACGACGACAGTCACGATATCTTCTTAGCTATCCTATCCCACTTAATGATATCTGATAAAGCGCCGGATTGGTTTTCATCATATCTTCGAGGGCGCCAACAGGAGGTTTATCACGACGTCTTGAGTTCCGGTTGGCTAGATATTGCCAGTGGCGTCTCTCAAGGTGGTATTCTTTCCCCTATTTTATTCTTAGTTTTCTTATGAAAACTTGTTTTATGAAAACTTGTTATAACCTTTATCACTCAAGAACTTCATTGTGCGTATCATCTGTATGCTGATGATTTTCAGATATACGCTCAGTCTGCCCTTCATTCGCTCCCACAGACAATTAAAAATATCAATGTAAACTTAAACTTAATTAAAAAATTAAAATCAATTTGGGTTTAATATAAATTCTTCCAAATGTCAAGCTATAATAATAGGCAGTTTGCGTAACATGCAAAAAGTGGATTTGATTGCCCTCCAATTATGTCAAATGATGTTACCATCCCCTTATGCAAAAAAATAAAGGAATCTAGACCTGATATTTGACAAAACGCTAAGTTGGAAAGACCAAGTAATCCATGTTCGCCATAGGGTAACCAATGTCACGCGTTGTCTGTATAGACTTAAAAATTTTTACCTACAAACACTAAGAAATTGCTTGTGCATAGTGATGTGTGCTATTTTGACCTAAATGCAGATCAACTCAATAAACTGGACCGACTTCTAAATAACTGCATTCGATTCATATTAAATCTCCGTAAATATCGTCCTATCGCTCGCAACTGCAATATTCGTGAAAGACGTTTGTTGAGAGCTTTATCAACTTTGTATTCATTTCTTAACTCTTCTGAAACTCCTGCGTACTTATCCTGTCATTTTGATTATCTTTGCTCAATTGATAATTAAAATCTTCGCTCGACGCATAACTGTCTTCTCCTATGTCCTACCCATAGCTCTAACTTCATTCATGCTTCCTTTCCCAGTCAGTCCATTCTTCTGTGGAATGCGTTACCTCCGCAGATCACGTAAGCGAAGAGTCTCTTTGTTTTTAAAAAGAAAGTAAAGGATTAGTTTTTAAAAAAACTGTCTATTGAATAGTTAATGGTACACATATGTATGTTAATGTATATAATTGTATTTATGTATAAATGTACATGTTTTATTATGCATTATATACTATATTTATATATGTTCTTGTATGTATGCATGTATAAACATGTTTATGTGTTTTAATATTTGGTATTATATTTATTTTTTATTTATAAATAAATACTTTAGGCACTTTTTCTTTTTAAACTATCCCTATGCACCCACATTATTATCTCTGCACCACCCAAAGATTGACTGGTAGGCAATGCCATTAAACTATAATTTTGCATAAGGAATAAAATAAATAAATAGTATTTATATGAGCCGCGTTTCATACTGTGAAAATAACTAAAATATACTAAACGAGCTGTCTCAACATCGGTTAGTTGTCTTATTTTTTTGACTGCATAAGCCGCTGAGCTAAGTTCACTCGCCAGTCTATTAATATGAGGGCCCCATTGCAGTTTAGAATCTATTGTGATGCCAAGAAATAAAGTGGAATCTACATGGTCTAGTGCTTCTCCATCTACGATCACATATCGACGCAACAGTCCGAATACGAAATTAAAAAATAAGAAACTTCTTCAGGAAATTTAAAACAAATACGATGGAATCGAACAATTCAAAATAAGTATTTGGTTCAAGGAATTTCTTCTTCAGTGACACGTCATCAACCTATAAATACGGTTGGATTATCGGCATTCAGGCATACATAAAGTTTATAGTAATTTTATCTTTCCTTTCATGACCTTCCTCGAACATTCTAAAGGAAACAAAAGCGACATCTGCAATGTGCACGTCGCGCTTTAAAAAGATACCAAGGAGACTATTTTTCCGATATATATATATTCACTGTTTGCAATTACTTTACGCCTCATTTCATACATTCCGTAAATTTCATACTTATGTATGTGCATAAGATTTTTTAAAAAACTTAAATTAATTTTTGATGAGGTACCGATTTCATTATTTTACACCACACATGAAAAAATAACCTTGGCATAACCATACAAAAATATTTCAAATTTTGGATTGAATTTACCCATATTCAAAATACACATAATTAATTAGACCACTGTTAATGAAAGGTCTCCAACACAGAGACTTACAATGATTATCGAATTAATCAAAGCCTAACTTAATGTGCCTTATTTCACAATGTAATATAGACATCGTATAGTTCGCTCTATGCTTTTAAATAACTTCTTAACAGATTTTTTTACGTTACATTTTTCTTCTAAACAGGTAACAAAAGTCAAATTAATTGAAATAAATGCTATAAAATTAGAATGAATATATATAATAGTCTTGGAGTTTATAACGATGATATTCAATCCAAAAGTAAGACCCAAACAAAATTGTTTTCGAACAAGGGCGAGAAAAAATTCAAGCTGCAATAGTAGCCTTCTGTTAAGATACATTAAATATCACAAAAAAAAATGCATCGTTTTTTAAAAAAGAAATCGGTTCAAACTTCCTTGCAGGAATTTATGCAAGTTTTAAAGCCTGCCAAACTCAGAATAGTCGTTTAATGTCAAAAACAGTGCATACCATCAATATGGTTGTTCAAGCTTAACAGAATTTAGAATTCCCGATAATATCACCCCGCTATCCATCCTAATAAACCACTTTGAAGTATTCAAGACTACTTGACAAAATATCGGATGCTGTAGCAAAATTAAGGGCTCCCCTTTAGGAACAAGTTTAAAATAAATCGACTGCAATAACCTCATCAAAATGTCATAATGACTTTGCACATCTATATTTTTTTCAAGAGTGCAGTCATGTAATAAACTGTAAAATTTTAAAATTTTTACTTTATCTAAATAATATAATTTAGATCTTCTATAAATAACTCATAAGAAATTGATGACGAAATATGTTAAAATAAAAAAAAACGTAATCTTTAGACACACTAAAGAAATTCACAATGAAATTTAGATCGATATAAGATTACAATCAATAATAACAAAAATGTTGCCCGCGCTGAAAAAATGTATTGGCTTAGCATGAGTAGTTACCATACTACATATAAAAACCCTAACCTTGTCTTGCTTGACGTTACTACATAAAAACTGCCAAACAAGGAAGAAATAAGTTATTCTTTCCATCGAGTTTTTTAAAATATATACTTTCAGTGTGTTTTTTCATGTATTTATAAAAAACAAGGATGAAAGTGATTTTAAAAACTTATTATCGCTTTTTATTGTTCACTAAAAAAACTTTTGAACTATACGAAGAAAATATACTTGAGTCATAAAAGATATATTCATTCTAATGTTGTACGTCAGAATAAATCTATTTCTATTTAGAAATAGAATTTATTTAAAATCTTTAGAATTTATTTAAATTCTTTTAGAATTTAAAATCGTACTGTAAATACAGGACGATTTTAAATTACTGTATTTGGCAGACATGTTGGGTTTTATTACTAAACATTAATACGGGGCGACTCAGACGACCTCAGATCGATTATCGATACGTCGAGGTGAAAGGTCTGTATAGTGCTGCGTTTATATCCGTTCCGATTGCGTGGAGTCAAAGGAGACCAGTCAGAGGAGTGAGTTACATCCCCGAAACTGTTCACTAATGCATTGCAGGGTGTTTTTAAGACCCTAGCCTGGACTGGATGTTGCATAAACATTAGCGGCGAGTACCTTTTTCACTTACGTTTCGCTGACGTTATTGTCATATTGGCCGAGTCGTTTGAGTGCTTGTAAGAGATGTTGCACAGCTTATATTAATCGTCCCGACGTATCGGACTCAGGATGAACTTGGAGAAGACGAAATTCATGTTCAACGAACACGTTCTCCCGAGTTCGGTCAATGTCGATAGTGTTACATAGTGGCACAGTTGAGAAGACAACTTCGAGAGAAATCAATGGAGGATTCAGTTGGGCTAGGCAGCATTTAGGAAGCTAAACTACATTCTCACGTCGTCGATACCGTAAAGTTTAAAGACAAAATCTTTAACCAATGCATCCTCCAAGTGATAACCTATGGGGCAGAAACGTGGCCTCTGACTATCTGACTGGTCCACAAGTTTGTCGTAGCTAAACGTTCTATAGAACGCGCTATGCTCAGAGTCTATCTGTCGGATAAGATTCGTAATGAACTCATCCGACAGAGAATGAAAGTTAGCTACATAGCGCAAAGGATTAGCTCGTTGAAGTGGCAGTGTGCCGGTCACTTGGTCCGAAGAACGGATGGCCGATGGGCCCTTAAGGTTCTAGAGTGGACACCACATTTAGGAAGTGTTGGTCGACCCCCGACCAACTGGGATGGTGATCACCGTGCAGTAGCGTTCAAGTTGGTTACAAGTGGCAGCGGATCGGCCGTCTTGGCGTTCATTTAAAAAGACCTAAGGCCAGCAGTGAACTGACAGAGGATTATTATGATGATGATGATGATATGTACCCAAAATAGTAAATCGTATGAATTATTAAGTATAGTAAGTATATATTACTGAGTGTGCTTCTATACCTTTGTTTGTATTTATATAAAAGTTGAAACGGTAACTTTGTCAGAACATCTAAACGTCCTTTGTTATATTAATGGAATTTAAAATATCATTCTTTAATCATAATGCACTAATAATTTGCAATACATTGCGAATTCATTTGTACAACTTTGACAAAAAAAATATGACATTAAAGTCTTTTTGGAAAAATAGCAGACAATTAATATTTTTCATTTAATTTCATGAAAAATTAATAAAACCTGTGTATTCCATTTATGACCTTGATCAATATTCAATCTGATTGGTGCTAATATCTCAATGACAATTAATATTTTATTCTACTCGTGAATCCAGAGACAGTATATTTTATGAACGCTATTTATATTCTTTTTGTCTAAAAACAAGTTTAAATACCAAAAATTTTCATTACAAATGCGTAATACTTCAATTTTGAGGAGGACGTAGTATTATTATAAGGTAAATATTCTCCTCGTCTAGACACTGCAAAGCTGTAAAGATGAAAGCGGTGTAAAGTAAAAAAAAGTAAAATTCATTGAACTACATTATAAAAGAGAGTTTAGTTTAAATTGCTATAAAGAAAGTTCAAATCCTTTTACAAATTATTAACAGTTGTAAATATAAAATAATTGAACAAATATTTAATTAAAAGATTCTAATGTCTAATAAACTAAGCATGAAAATGAGTTTTTTTTATTTGTCAAAGAATTTACTGTGCGTATTTTTATAACATTGTCAAATAAATCAACGTTGCGTGTTATTATATCTCCCTGAGCGTAGTCACCAGTCTCCCTTCCCGCAGAAAGTGAACTCGTACGGAGCTCAAACCAATCAAATTTAATGTTGTATGTGTAAACTTTCTATTGAAAGAAGGAAAACTATAAGTCCCGCTGAGTTTCCTTGGATTCTAGTCAGGTCAGAGGTGTCCTCTTCCAAACGGTGGCAGTTTATTTGACAAATAATAAGAAAGTGTAACGCTTCTATATTGGTTGAAGATATTTGACGTTGACTTTGCTCCTCGTCAGATAGATAAACAGACTCTGTTTTCTGTTACTTCTATTACTTTTTATCGTTAGCTAAAATCATGTTTCAACGGTTTTTCGTGTAAATTACTAAATAAAAGCATGTGAAGTAACAAGCAAATTTTCTATAAGTAACTTTCTGGTAAGAAACTTTAAGTTTTATACACTCTCAGGTCTGTAAAGTTTGGCGTGTAAAGAATTCTCAAAGGAATAGTTGTAAAATAGTTCTATCATTAAGAAATTTAACAAGAAGGCGCCTTTAAAACTTTTATTACTTCTATTATATAGTTTTTATTTGGTAGTGTAAATGTAAAGCCCCCCGGTATAAACAACCAACATCACGTTTGTATTGTCGTTTTATCAAATAAAAAAAAGTGTTTCAACTCTTTATCCTAACTGTTTAACTCACAAGTTCTCTATGCGCAGCGTAATAACAGAAGATTATAATATTTTAAGTACGAATTCCCGTTCCTAAATTTTTTTTATTGGTTATGGGTTACTTGTTTTAAGACACTTTTTAGGTTGTGACTTCCAAGCTAAAGCTAAAAAGCTAGTAACTATTTCCTTTGTTTACGTGATACTACAAATTATGGGATGACTGAATAAAGGGATTTTCCGTTTTTTGCGATTATTTAACATTTTAAATACAATAAAAATATTTCTATTGAAGAAAACATTTTAAGAGCTTAAACTTACTTACATAAAAGGAAAAGAAAATTGAATAAAAAATTTAATATGAGTTGTAATAATATCATATTAATATAATATAAAAAAGTATCTTGCTAATTTAAATTTAAGGAATTTAAATATTTACTGCCTCCGTAGCCTAGTGATATGGGCGTGTGCTTTAGAAACCGGAGGTCGTGGGTTCGAATCCTGCGAGGACGCACACAAATTTTTCATTGTTGTTTCCTAGTTGGTTAGGGCGATTTGGGCGATCACCCAATTGTCTGAAAAGTAAGATGATCCATGCGTCGGATGGGCATGTAAAAGTCGGTCCACCCACCAACCCGCATTGGACCAGCGTGGTGGGATCGGTCCAAACCCCTAATGGATAGGGTGTATTGGGAGGCCTATGTCCAGCAGTGGACTAGAACAGGCTGATGATGTAAATATTTACTGCTTACATTTTTTAGGCTATATATACATTATTTTTCTTATTAACACGTTTTACTAACTTTTTTTATCGATGTCTCAAACAAAAAATTTTTTCTCAAATTTAGGTCTTCAACTGCTCCGTCTCCTTAATTATGAAGGTTAAATCCTTTTTTACAGTTTAAAGTTACTAATTATTTATATTGTTAAACATTACCTTGAAAGCTTTTGTTATTTTGCCAATGAACCTGGCCACAGTAAGCACATGAATTTGAACATGAGACATTCCCCTCCCAATCTCAATCTTAAAAATCTCTGAAGCAGTTTATTTTCCAAAACTCAATTTTATTAAGAGGGCTGCTTTAATCTGGCTGTAGAGACTATTGATAATTAAATTATAAAATATTACGCAAAATTTTCACTTATTTTAATCTAAAATAGCACTGCACATTTTTACATATAAAGTTGCTTCAAGAAAGAATGTCTCCTTTTGAAATTGCTTCAATGCTATAGTAATGATTCATTTACGTCCAATTTACCAGCCAGATGTTCCTTCTCCAAATGATCGGTGCAAAAGCGTAAAAGAAAGAAAAATACAGATATTTTCTAAAGTAACGTGTTATTCAAAATTTACTCGTAAAAGTACGACAAGAGAATTTTAATGGTCTTAAAAAACGCATTCTAAATTATATTTTGTCACTAAAATATGTCAATAGTTCAAAGGACAAGGTTACTTTTATTTTTTTCAATAAGGGAATCAAATTAACTATGTAGAAATTGTTAACATAATTGTCTTCGTGGTCTCTCAGTTTCAAATAGTAGCTGTCAACTGGCCCCATGGCCCCATAGTTATTGCAAAAATTTTATTTATATTTGAGAAATAAAACAAATTACAGCATTAAAAATCACAACCTCGTGTGACTAACGCCAAAAATTTTACAAATTGCAATGAGGCATATTCAAAGCTCATTTATGGTATTATAGAGTAAGTTTACATGAAAAAAAATTTCATTCTATGTGCACAAAACCTATCATACATGACATTGATATGGTATTCATTTTATTCATATGAGAGATTTAAAACATTCTTGTAAGGAGAACGTTGTTCTCCGCTTTATTACGCTGAATGGTTTATAAATTGACGACTTAAATATATTATGAGTAATTTTTTGTACATATTTAGTCTCAGTAAAATGATAAAAGCATTAGCATTAGTTTTTTAACAGTTTGTGTTCTGATTTTAAGTAAAGTGTAACAATTGTTAACGTTATACACCTCCACGGTCTACTGGTATTGGCCTTTGCTTTATAAACCGACTAGTCCTTGGGAGGGAGCTTCCCGCAGTTCTGTGTTACATAAAGCACTTAGGCCAAGGTCTGTAGAATGCAACATCCGTGTTCGAAATAAAATATAAACCGGTGGTCCTCAGTTCAGATACACTTTGAGGTTATCGTTGTTTTCTGGCTTGTTGCCAGTTTGGGACCGATCGCCTGAATTGTATGAAAAGTGAGATGGTCAATGCGTCGAATGTGCATGTAGAAAAGTCGGCGAGCCACCAACCGCATTGGACCAGAGTGGTGGAATACGGTCCAAAAACTCCCTAATGGAGGAACCGTGCGTTGGAGACCTATGTCTAGCAGTGGACTAACGCAGGCTCATAAAAATGCTACTTATATGGCGCAATTTTTTAATCAATTTTTATTTTGTTAATATCAATTCCTACCCTAATTTTGCTACGCTTTTACAATATAAGGGCGGTACAGCATTGTTTGCAATGCCACTGATGTATTTGGATATCACATATTATGCATATAATATACACATATACAAAGCTCAATGGATTTTGTATGCCATTCTAAAGTGCTTCAAGATTTGTGATTTTAATTAAATATTCGATATTTTAAATTAAATATACTGGGTTTTGTACTGATGCGTAAGCAAATAAAATCTTTGTCAGTTGTCAGTTTGTGTTAAAAATGTTTACGAGTTGAAAGCAATGTTGACTAGGCAAAATTAAATTTTTAAGTATATTTCCATTATTTAAAGCAGAAAAAATATTGTCTGTCATTATATAACCTCTGGCTTTTGTCTTAGACTTTTTAGTAAAAAAGTCAAACAAGTTTTAAAAATCCTGGAAAATTTTATTTGAAATTATTATGAAACAATGACAAATATAAAAGGAAGGTCAAAACTATTTTAAAAAAGTTATAGATGGCCTCATCATACCTCATTGTAAACGATTTATAAAGAGAAAGAAATATGTAATAACTTTTCTACGTATTAAACTTTAAGTTAAAAAATAATTAAGAAAAAATTGTTTTGTTTAATAATCACTTACAGCTTTAAAAAAATATTTCGTATATAAATAAATATATATATTTAGAAACTTTGAGAAATTCAATGACAATCAAGCCGCCAACGTCTGCCTCCAAAGATGTTTGCGCATTTTTCTTCAAACTGAAAATATTAATTGTGACTAGCAGTGCGGACAAAGAAGAAGACGCTTAATTGATAAATGGCGATCTCTAAGACTACTGTCGCTGACATATTGGAAATTGGTCGACGTGAAGATGGCGAATCGGTAGACTGAACTACCCCGTGACTACGGCCGCTGGAAAGTGTTCGAAACGTCGGGAATTTAAAATGTAAAAATAAACACGATAAAATCCGTAAAGTCATTTTATTTAATAACGTTGTTGAAGATTAATATTGCGAATACGCTTTTTGATCAGGGTAAAATAATTACCTTTCTATGTCAAATGGACAACGTGCTGGAGGTACTTAATTAGAAAAATATTCAAGCTGTGCTGCTAAAATCTCTTCGTAGAAAAGCCATTTATCCGTAAAATGAAAGGGATATAAAATTGTTGTTGTGGGTTAACCTTAAGCGATAGACATGTAACACTACGCAAGTTTTTCTTTTAGATGTACAAGACTGTAGTATATTATAATAATTTGTATCGTGGAGTTCAGCTCGCGTTTGACGTTACGTCATCACATTTAAACCTCTAAATCTAAAAAGAGTTTCTCTCCAAAATGATGCATGAATTATGCGTATAAACATCTTTCTTTTCACTTACGCTATTACTTTATCTATTCTAAAAACCGATACAAAATCTGTCGCGTAGTAACAAACAGCGAAAGCGTCTTGTTTTATATTTAAAATAATTATTTGGTATAACTCAGTAATCACTTAATTAAAAGTGTTATCACTTAATTTTCTTATTACGAATTTCTAGGTTGTTTATGTTACATTTACAATATTCGCAGCATAAATAAATTCATACTGTGATATTAAAAACTTTTTGTAATATTGATCCTTTTTTTATTAGCTTTATAAATCGGGGGTCATGGGTTCGAATCCCGCGAGGAAAACAACTTTGTGTTATTGTCTTTTTATGATTGGTTAGAACAATTTGGGCCGATTGTCTTAAAAGTAATATGATCCATGTGTCGGATAGGCATGTGAAAAGTCGATCCACCCACCTACCCGCATTAAACCAGCGTGGTGGGATTCAGTCCAAAAACCCCCTAATGGAGAAGGCGTACATTAGGGGAGGCCTATGTACAGCATGTTTCAATTCATAAGGCACATAATAGTGAGTTCTCTCTGATTTAATATAATTTGACTTTGATTTATTGGTTTCTTGTCAAGAAAATGACGATCACCTTGGTAACAGCAAACATTATAGTACATTTATGAAAGTTTGTGGAGCGTAAAATTATACTAAAACATATTTTACCGTTTATCCAAAACACAATAATATTTTCCATTACTGTTCAATGCAGTAATCTTGTAGTGCCTACACATAATAATGATCTTTGTAAATGGAAATACTTTACAGTCACTACCTTCCAAACAAAAGGAATCAAAACTACGCACTACACTACCGCCTTCAATTAGGAAGACATTATTACATATATTATGTATATCTATCTTACATTAATCCTGGACATATGGTAAAAAGATATCAATAAAAATCAACTAAGACTTATTGTTGCGTCCGTTCTTTACATACATTATTCTTTTAAACATTACTTTGTACCTTTAAAAATACGAAATTTTGTTCGTATTTGTTGTTGTTGTTCGCGTACATTTTAACGGGATCATATTCCATTTAGTCAAAGTGTAAAGAATCTAGGCCTCCTTATAGACGAAACACAAAATTGGAACAGCCAAATAGCAAGTGTTGTCCAGAGAGTTACAGGTATCCTGCGGTGCTTATATCCACACATCACATCTACATCATCAGCCTTTGTTAGTCCACTGCTGGACATAGGCCTCCCTAATACACCCTATTCATTAGGGGTTTGGACCGTACCCCACCACGCTGGTCCAATGCGGGTTGGTGGGTGGACCGACTTTTACATGCCCATCCGACGCTGCACTTTTTACATGCTTGTATCAATTTATGGCTTTTAAAACGAAAGTGGCACTTGATGCAGGCCTTGTTTTTTCCTATCGACTATGGTGACGAGTGCTATCTTGATCTTTTCTGTTTTTGATCTGAGTGCAAATCACCTCAATAAACTTAACCGACTTCTAACTTCTTCTAACTGCAATCGATTCGTTTTTAATCTTCATAATTAGAATAACGTCTCTGCGCAACGTTCCCAACTTCAGTAATAAGCATGTGTAGTATTTTAAATATTTATTTATAGTTATTTATCATAAAAGTTTCATTTCACAATATTTTTAATAAATAAATAAACTTCTATAGTATTAGTACAATTCTTCGCTACTGAATGTAAGTGCCGTTCATTACTTCTATGGCTATAATATCTTACAATTCGTCGAATCCATGATAAAATAAAGCATCGGAGTGCAGCAAATACTTTATAAGCCGGACCCATTATTCCCATGCTTGACTAATTCAAAATTCTCTTGGATAGTAACGTCCGCATCAAGTTAACACGGATTTTTTCGCTTTATTATTTGTGTTTTGTTCCTTACGTCTCGAACTCTATTCAGCATCCAAGGTCTCAGGAATACTTTGCAGAGATATGTCTGTATCTAGTGCATGCAACAATCTTTTAACATAAGAACAGAACATTATATAACATGCGCAAAAAATCGGAAAGAAGAGCTAAATTTTAAATTTAAAATATTTACCATGGATTTTGAAACAATATACTGTAAAAAACAAGGTTAATTTTAAAAATAAAAGCTAGTAAAAGTGGATTTCTTGTAAAGTAATGGCGTAAATATGCTGCAGGGACAGATAACTTGAGATTGGTTTCTATCATCAACTATTTTTAAAAAATTATAATACACTGCATATTAGGTCCGCTATATTTCTTTGTTCGAACTTAACTTATTAACGATATTAGTCCGTCGACGGTTCTGTCCGTGTTATGTATAGATTTTCTAGATATTTTAACGTTGCCTATGTTACTCAAGGTAAATTTAACTTTTTAATCGTAAAAGATTTTTTAGGAATCGAGTACAGTAGTTCTTGAAGCCATTTATTAAAAAACTAAACACAGAAATAGAAATCTTTTCTCTTTACAATATTAGTATAGATTTAAATCTGACACACATTTATCCCTATATGTATGAATTATGCCAAAATAAAGATAAAATCTGATATTTATCAACGTAAAATATAGGCAAAAGTTATTGGGATTTAGTTTCAGAAACTTCTGATAAAACGTATGGATTAATCAAAAGCAATCGAAGTTTACCACTTAAGACAACTCCATATTATATTTTTGTTCCTCTGATGCTACTTGACGAATGTTTCCTGTAAATGCTTCCATCCCAAATTTGAATCATTAGTTTATGATATTGTAGGCATATAAGTTCAAAAGTACTGGTGACACATCAGTGAAATATTTCAAATAAGATTTAAAAGTGAAATTAAGTAATGTCAAATATTTATTTTTATTTAAACTTCATGCACACAAATGGTAATGAAGGCGGCTAAAGGCAAAGCTTAATGCCGTAGGCATTTTTTACCAGTCAACCTTAAGGTGGCGCAAGAGATCGAAGCTGGAGGTGTACAGACAAGAGCAATTGACAATGTATGATAGACAACGAAATGAGCGTTAATTACATTTCAATTAAATACATATGTACAAAAAATGGCTATACATTAAATATTGATATTACTGACGAGTAGTAGTAGAGTTACGACGAGTTTTTATTTCTACACATATATACATATAAATACATAAAAATTAAAAACATGTATATAATAAGTAAATAAATATTTATTTATTTATACTGTTAAAGTACAAAAGGCGCCTTAATGCCTTAGGCATTTTCTACCAGCCAACCTTAGGGTGGTTTAGAGATATTAATGTGGGTGCACAAAATAATGAAAGAAAATAACAGTTTCGAACGAAAAGAAAATTAACTCAATTATAAGGAAGGACATATATAAACTTTATATAATAAACAAACATATCATTAAATAATGTAACATAATATACATCCCCGATCGTCGAGTGCCGGATGTGGTGTTTTGACAGAGTTTATCGAAGACTTCGAGAAACTGGCTCCGTTTTGAGACGAAATACAGACATGGGTACATAATGGTACGGGTATAGGCCAGCAGTATGTACTGTAAACCACACCTCCATTGCGAAAGTCCCAGATCACGGGCAACAACATTAGTGGAAGTTGTAGGATCCGCTCGAAAGCGTTGCACTATCTCATTGTCCTGTTCTTCGTCGTCATTAATTCGTGATCTTCCCATGTCTGTATTTCGTCTCAAAACGGAGCCAGTTTCTCAAGTCTTCGATAAACTCTGTCAAAAACAGCCCATCCGGCACTCGACGATCGGGGTAGACGAATATGTATTCGTTGCGAGCTTGCGCAGACACACAATCGCAATATCCGTAACAAATAAGCATATCAGCATATTCCTCAGGTGTGTAGGCCGACATCTTCAACACTTCCGTATTACAAGTACAAATCAGAGTCCAGTTCACAAGCACAGTAGTCACAAATTAGAAGAAACAGTCCAGTATTACAGCCAAGTCGAGAAAAAGAGCAAAACGATATCACATCTACTATGTACGAAGCACAAAAGCAGACTGATAATCAAAACAATCAATAAGTGTCAACCCTCAAAGAACTAAAACCGCCATTTTGCCGAAAAAATAATATGGTACCTACGTCATAACTTAAAGAACAATAGGCTCGGGACGTTACCTGGGACTGGGATTAATACCGAAGCGTCCCAAATACTTTTCTCTTGTAATACAAATCCTAGATTGTTATACCTCGTTAGATAGCTGATGAAACGTAGATATTTTAAAACATATCTGCCGAACAACTGCCATAAATTTTTTTTAGATATCCATTAGAGAAAAATAAACTTCTAATATCTTTTTAATTTCTTAACTTTCATTTGTCTACTACGGCCTATTTAAGTAACCTATGTACAATATTAATGTTTGATGTTCACAAGCATCTTATTACACATGTAAAAATGTAATAATAACAATCATAAGACACACAAAAAAAATAAAAAAATATTAGGATAAAATCGGCAATTTTAAATAAAAAAATTAAAAGTCGAATATCTCGAAAAGGGTTAAGTTTAGGGTAGGGTGTTTCATAGTGAAATGAGTCAGAAATGATGGGTACTCCACGCCCTTAACGGATCTAGCACGACTTTTCCTGTAACCCTGTATAAAGAAATAATTTATAAAATAAATACATAAATACATACAAATTATACAATTAAATATATACTTATAAATATATTATATAACTATATATATATATGTAAACATAACATATATTATATAACATAAATAATCTGATGACTACGAGTTCTCTAATAATGGACAGGTACTTTTAAGTTTTTCTTAAATTTTGCTGTACTTACGCCCGTCCTAATTTCGAGCGGTAGCGCGTTCCATAAAAGGAGAGCTTGTGAAAGAAGCGGAATGCGTGAAGTCAGAACTGTGAATTGGGCATTCAATGATTATGCTCTGAGCGAAGATTTTGTTACTGACATCACATAGGTATTGAAAATTAGGTTTTATGTATGATGGAGTCAATGGTGATCTTAGATAAGAATAAAGAGTGGTAAGGGCTCGTAGGGAGCGTCGCTGGCATATAGGTAACCACTGAAGTTGGGAACGATAAGTCGAAACGTGATCATATTTGCGAAGATTGAAAACGAATCGAATGCAGTTATTCAGAAGACGGTCAAGTTTATTGAGGTGATCTGCATTCAGGTCAAAATAGCACACGTCACCATAGTCAACAATGGGAAAAATTAAGGCCTACATTAGCTTAACTTTCGTTTGAACGAGCAAAAATTTTTCAACCTTTATAGGCATCGTAGTACACCAGTGGCTTTTTGAACCACACTAGCTATTTGGGTTTTCCTACTAAGTGTTCTGGCAATTTGCAAACTAAATTAGTCATAATGTGAAGAACCTGGTCCTTCACATTATGACTAATTGGACTAATATTACCGTTATAAACTATGGTGGAGTGTAGTAATATCAATCTTGCTTATAGCTCGGGCACTTCCAACCACTATGGCTTGACACTTGGATAGATTTACTGCAAGCCCGAATCTATTGCACCAATTTTGATAGACACCAAATCCGTTAATAGATGGCTTTGGAAGCATTTGAATGTTATTTGAGCATACAATTAGTGGTCATCGGCATACAGATGATATGCATATTGAAGACTGTGGTAACTAAGATTGATAAACATAGAAAATAAAAGTGTGGAAAGAATACCGCCTTGAGGAAAGCCAGTTTCAAGATTAAGCCAGCATGATGATGATTCATTATAAATAACCGACTGCTGGCGCCCTCAAAGATATGAAGTAAACCATTTCAGTACTTCGTCAGAGATCATTAGATGGGAGAGGATTGCAAGAAAGATATTGTGGCTGACGGTATTAAAAGCATTCGTAAAGTCAATGAGAGCTAATACTATAACCTTGGAGCTTTCCATGCCCGCTCTAATATAGCCAGTCACTTTAAGCATGGTGGCGGCGGTACCATGACCTCTCATTGATGCTCAAAATAACATTCAAATGCTTCCAAAAATCATTAGCTCTATTAACGGGATTTGGTGTTAATGGACTGCCCTTAAAAACCGATCCCATTCTATTTTGCAGCATCCTGCCCAATCAAGAAAAAGCCTTAGCGAAAGACCGCACGTACAGAACCTTAGGTTTTGGCTTGGGAGGTTTCACGATATGTGAAAAATTAAGTCGCGAACAGAAAAGCCAGGAGTACGGCGTTGCCCGTGAAAGGACACAAGGCAGGATTAGACAAAAGGATTGGGTCGAGCCAAGTATCTCCCGGAGAGATTTGTATGGGTTGCTGAAGTGGCAGAATGTAAAAGAACTTGACTCAACTATGTGTAGGAGCTTAGAGACCGGATCGAAGTTGGTGAAAGGAAATTGATTGAAGTCACCCATAATGGCATGGTGTGGCATACTAACCCAATGATTCTAAAACCAACTCAAAGTCAGTGAGGTAGTCTGCATTTGGGGACAATAAACAACACCTAGCACTACTTTAGCACTCTTCATTTAAGTGTCAAGAAAGAGGTACTCAGCAGTCGCTAAATTAGACTGACAGGAATTAGCTAAAATTTTATATGGCAGATCAGATCCAAGGTAAATAGCGACGCACCTCCCTCTTTACCCAGCCAGTCATTTCGGATCAGGATATAGCCAAGAAGAGAGTACAGAAAGAAGACAAATGGGGTTTAAGCCAACCTTCAGAAATTAAGACAGCATGCACTTTAGAATTTGAGAATCCTTTACCTAAATCATCAAAGTTTATGTGACAAATATTTAGAGAGTTACTTTGACACGTATGAAATGTGTTGTAAAAAGTCACATAGAGTTAAGTTAAAATGATCACTGTTACCAAAAGCAGCAGATTCATTAGCGGAATAATACATATCATTATCAGATATATCACAAATATTAGAAATATGTATTTATTTACATGTATGTATTTCAAATATATTATTTAAAATATGATGGATATATATATATATATATATATATATATATATATATATATATATATATATATATATATATATATATATATATATATATATATATACATATATATATTTATATGAAAATATTAAAACAGCGACCACAGGTAAAGCAACAACAGTCCTTCACACCACCTGAGCGTACATAAGCACAAATGAAAAAAATAATGTAGGCGGTTAAAACCAAAATAAGGAAAAGAAGAAAAACAACAACCAAAAAATAAAATTTTGCATAGGTCAAAAGTTACAAAAGTACCTGAAGTTATAATATATATGATAGGCATCAAAATTAAAATTTGGATACGAATCGTTACAGACTAAGCGTCACGAGCGACAAACGTCAAACTCAGTTTGATGGTACAATTAGAAAACAAATCACATTACAAAAACATAGACCGAAAATTTACATAGAAACTAAAATTAAAAGGTAAAGTAAATTATAATTGATACCATATTGTTACTAAGTTTTTACAGAGTAATTAAAAAATTTACACAAACATGTAATAAAAGTTAAACAAAAAACATAATTTTAAAATATTGTATGGAGACCGCAATTTTCTATGAGAGCACGTTATTATCTGCTTATATTGCGTAAAGTTATTATACGCTGTGAGAAGTTAGTCATATTTTTTTTAAAATTTCACTTGTTTCTTAATAAAGAAAAACTAACGCAAATTTACGGATCGATTATTGTAGGTTAATACTTGAAGCTGGACGAATCCTGTGACGTGCGTTTGTATCATCAAATTATGATAATTAAGATTGTATTATTTAAAGACAAGAACCAACTGTAATGCAAATTCTAAGCAGCGGTAAATTTATTTTCGCTTCATTACCAGACGAACACTTGGTATGAGGAAATCGATCGTATAATTAGACTATAACAATATATATTAACAAATATACTACTACGGTCTCTGGGAACAGAAATTTACGACATGATTTTTTTTTTGTGTACGTATTCTGTTATCGCTTTTTAAGTGGTTAAAATGTTGTTTTTGAGGCTACAGGGCTGGAAGTCAACTGCAGATTAAAAGTAATTATAAAAATGGGTAGAATATAAAGTAGTTCTGTAAATGTTGTTCTATGCTTAATTAGCTCGGGATATATTTACTAGATAGTGATCCAACGCTCAGTTGGAATTTTAAACTATATTTATAATTTAGCTATTAACATAAAACAGTTAGTAAAGTATATTCCAAATCCTATAGCGTTTGTGGTCAAAGCCTGACCGAAACAAGCGGAAACAATGTCGTACTTTAATTAATTTTTTGGCCTATTTCGCAGCAGGTAATGTTGAGATAAATTAAAAGATATCTGTGGAATGATACTAATACTTTGCCCACATAACAAGATTAGTGAATCGGTAATGATTAATAATTCTGTAGAAATCTTTAAAATTTTACTAACAATATGAACGATTTCAACATTTAAATTGTCAATAGAATATTTTATATAAAGAATCAATATATATATATATTAAATTGAGGAAAGGAACAGTTTATAATTTAACTAAGTTGCAGACAACTGATAGCGGCATCTGAAGTACAAGAAACTATGTTTTCCCGTAACATTGATTGGATTATAAGTATATTTTTCTTTAAGTATAACAAAAAATACAGCATTACAATTAATTAAACATAAATAATAAGCATTTTTATAGATAAAACCGTTTTATGGATTTTATCGCTAATTGTTTCATAAATATTTTCTCTTTCAGAAAACTCTCAATGTAATTATAAATAACAAATTAATGTGAAAATTGACATTGAACATTTGATTTAAAACTAGTATTTCTTGTGGTTTCAATTCTAAATTAAGTGTTGTTCTTTTAATGTATATTTTAAAGGATATAGACAATAACAAACATTACCTTTTTCATATGAAAAAATGTATTGTCATATTGCTTTTAATTTTTTTTTTTCCCAAAGTAAAATTAGTTTGATTACGAGTTAAGAAAGTCATTTAGGCTGTAAACCATTCTTGGCAAAATAGTTCGTCTAAAGCTATTTCTTGATTTCTTACACGGATAAATATTATGTTATAAACGTATAGCGGTGGGTGTTGTTCAATTTCATATGTTTCTTTATTTATTTTTTATGGCATACGCAGGCAGATCGAGCTGTCGGGCCACCTGATGGAAAGTGGTCACCGATACCGCAGACATCAGCAATACTGGTATCACCAATGAGACACCTACCGTGAGACAGGATGTCTAAGTCTAGTTTACCCAGTAATACGCTAGCTCGGTGCCCTTCAGACGGAACACAGTAGTGTTTTCACACTCACTGCTTTGGCGCAGAAATAGGCACCGTGGTGGTACTCGTCCAAACGGTCCCCTGTAAAGGGACCCACCACTGTAGGTGGTAGGTCCGGTATTATTACCTGGGCCCCAAAGAATCGCTGAGAAAAATGTATACAGAAATCAATGTAATGGCTGTTTTTTTCTCAATACATATTTGAAAATATTATGTATGTTCATAAACATAAAAATTTTGTAAACATTGTGACACACATAATTTAAATACTAGGAATAGGATAATTATATTTCTTCCAAAAACTAAGCTCCGAAGAACAATAAAATCTTTCATGGGACGATGTATACTCTTCTACAATAAAATACCAGAAAACGATCAGCTTTTATCTGTAAATAAATTTAAAAATGGAGTGCGTGTACTGCACACGCTGAGAAGTTATACTTGGCATCATTAAAAATTAATATATTTATAATAATATATATATATTAAGCAGACGGCTTATACTGTTAATTTTGTGTAACAAGTGCGCGCGCATCTTAAAATTTCAGTCATAATTTTTCGTAACGCCTAAAGAAGTATAAATTTAAAATATAAACGCAACCAAAACGAACTAATCCCAACGCATAGAGCACATTATGCAACAACTATGGCAAATAAAAAACGACAACTCCATTATCACTATTAAAATCAACCTTATCACTATGTAATAAGTCCATTTCACCAGT
>JAGSMT010000940.1:0-27808 GCA_029286875.1 Lamproptera curius | reverse complement strand
GGATTGAATTTGAATATAGCACCCTCGGAGTGGTCAATTTCATAAGAAGGTCCATGAGACCTTTGACCGCGGTGGTGAAGCCTCCCACAGTGTTCGAGGATATCCTGAGATAGTATCGGCCTTAACGGACTCGATATCTACCTCTTTGGGGATACCACGTGCAACTTACGTAATTACGTCCTCCGGGAGAGCGTATGTGAATTGAATGCGGCTATTCCGCAGAAAGTGTGTGAGTTCACGAAAGTCATCTACCGTGCTGACGTTTACGCGGATCCCTAGTCGCGTATCCTTAGACTTGACGTCATAGTATTTATTTTTAATCTAAATTTGCACTTGTGCCCAGCTCGCTTTTTCGTGAATGACAATTGGCGGCGGGCTTTGGCCTACGTTCAGCCATAATAAATGTTCGCGGTTTCAACCTGCTCGGTAGTGGGCCTCAACCTAATTTTAGGAGTTGGTGAGGGAGAAACGCGGTCTTCTTCGCGGTTTACAGCGGCGGCGGGGCGTTTTTTGCCCTTTTTACGGGATACAACGGTTTCGAAACCTTCGTCGTCTATTTCTTCGCGGACGCGTTTGTCTGCCTTAGTAGGGTCTATATCCATGGATAAAATCTCCGATTCCGAGTCGGAGATATTTTCTAGGTCACAATCTGGGTCAGAGGTACATAATGCCGGTGCAGGGTCAGTTCAGTTCAGTTCTTTGGCTAATGGCGTTTCCTTGTAGATTTCGCCAACGTCAAGTTTTTTCGATTAGACTCTGCTATATGTAACAGGCTTCGTAAATGAACAAGGTCACAGATTAACAACTAAGAATTGATTATGGGCTGAGATAATCCACCACAATAGTTTCTGTTGATGTATCTAAAACAAAGAGACACATAATAAACACAGGGTTAGTTGGTTAAGAGACAAACAAACTAAAGTTTAATGTTATTATGATTAATGTAAGAACAAAAATATGAACAAATGGGGAATCAACATAGGATAATAAAGTTTTAAATTAGTGGGACCGGAATTTGGGGAGGAGAGCAGGTCATAGAGAAGAGGTCTGTCTGGGACAATTGAAAAATATGTGGTCGAGTGTTCCTTCATCTAGTCCACATTCACAGAGGAGTGTCTTTTATGTAGTCTTTGCAAGATGAACAGGGTACATGCATGTCCTAGTCTTAATCTGCAGATGATACTGGTACTACGTTTCAGTGCAGATTTTTGAAGTTGCAGAACCAAGGACGAGTAGGAATATGGGGCTGAATATCAGCATAGTACTTCCCTTTAGAAGCACTAGCATTAAGCCAATATTTGTTCCAAGATGAGAAGAGGCGCTGACTTGCTAATGGCAGTAAATCATTTGAATACAATCTGTAGTGGTCCATGCATCCTGTTTTTGTTGCATCTTTGGCATAGAAGTCTACAGCCTCATTGCCATTAATGCCACTGTGCCCTGGAATCCAGGCCAGAACTACATTAATATCTTTAGTATGACACCGTAAGAGGATTTCTTTGATTTTCAATATGTAGGGAAACTTATGTTTGGACTTAAATTGATTAGATGCAATAGCCTGTAGGCAACTCTTAGAATCAGTGAGAATAACAGAGTTTTTAAATTTGTGGGACTCAATAAATGTCAGAGCTTCCAGTACAGCTATGGATTCACCTGAAAATACTGATGTTTCAGGGGAATTTATAATTTAATATCACTTTGTACTTGGGTATCCAAACAGCAGCACTGACACAACTCTGCTCAGACAACTTTGAAGCATCAGTGTACATGATCAGCCAATCAGGCCAATGTTGTGAAATGAATTGATTAACTGGATATTTGCAGAAACAGGAGTTTTATCAATACCAATATCCAGAAGAATTTGAGGTTTAAAATAAGTGCATCAAAAGGTGTTTCATAGAGAGGAAACTTTTGACACTGAAATATAGGACAAAGGCAGATGAAGATAAGTGACAAAACTTTTGAACAGGCAAGGGTAATCTTTATGGGACCAGTATTTATTTGAAGAGATAAAATTGGATAAACTGTGCAGCCTAGAAATAAGAGGGTGATAAGAAGATTGAATAACCTTGAATAGGAATCAGTCAGATAAAATTGTCTTCTAAGATACAATGGAGCTTCTCACACTCCACCTGAAGAGCATTTATAGGTGAGGATTTCATGTCTACATATTATTCTAAGGCATTTATATTGGATTTTGTCAAGGATTGTAAGAGCAGATTTATTACAGGGTTCCAGTAGAAACATGCCATAGTCAAAATGGCTACGCACCAGGGCATTGTACATGAGTTTCTGAGTATAGGTGACAGCCCCACATGTCCAGATAAAGAACGCAACATGTTCATGTTTTTCTCACATTTTTAATTACATGGTTAATATGTTGAATACCAGTTAATCTCGAATCTAATACAACACCTAGAAATTTAACATTGTCCACCAGAGCAAATTTTGTTGCCCATAGAAGATTGGAACATCTAGGCAGGGATCTGACGCGAAAATACAACAACATTGCTTTTACTAATAGAAAGGCCTCAGTCCATGGTTATCAAACCATTCATGGAGATATAGCTAATAGCTGAATTAAGACGGGAAGAGGCTTCCTCAATTTTTTAACAGATACGATGAAAGAGCCAAGTCATCGGCAAATTGAAGTATTTGACAAAATGAATTTACTGAAAGTTCTAGATCATATGTGTAAATACTGTAAAGCAGTGGACTAAGCACTGAGCCTTGGGCAGCCCTTTCCATATCTGTCTCGAGGAAGATATAAAGTTAGGAAAACGAATGGATACGGATCTAGGGCTTAAGAGATTAAAGATTATATTTACAATCTTCACAGGAATACTCAGCTGGAGCATTTTCTGCCTGAGTACTGGAAGAAGTACATTGTCATATGCCGAAGAAACATCTAAAAATACTCCTACCAAAGACTTACTTTCAGAGAAGGCAATGCTATGTCAAGTCACTAATATACTAAGGCTGTCAATAGTACTAAAACCTTTGCGAAAGCCGAATTGGGATTTAGCTAATGTGTTGTTTTGCTCGACTATCCATTCCAAGCGATTCTTTATCAAATGTTCTAACACCTTAGCCATTGTGCATGATAGAGCTATCGGGCGATAGCTGGACGGGTCCGAGTTAGCCTTTCCAGGTTTTAAGATAGGTATGATTACCTGAGTTCTCCACTCTTCAGGAGCAGTACCAGTTAGAAAAATATTGTTTAGGATGGATAAGAAAACCTGTTTTGCAGAAGTGCTGCTATTACTTATGAAGGAATATGGGATCCCATCAATACCTGGGGATGAGTCTGTAAGACCCTCGAGAACCAATGAAAGTTCTTCCCCAGAGAAAGGGGCCTCAAAAGGGTTATTTGTCTTAAGTGTTAAAATGGGAGGGTAAAGCTCTTCTAATGAGGGGACATATGGAGGAGCTAATTTGGCAGAGAACTGTTCGATCCAAGAAGATGGATCAGTAGATAAAATAGCAGGACTGCAGACAGAGCTACGATAGTGTCTAATGCTGGTCCAGACTTTAGATGGGGGAGTAATAGGAGAAAGTTGCTCACAAAAACGGAGCCACCCGGATCTTTTCGTGTCTGCTAGAATTCTAGTGGTCTTCGCAGCTACTTTTTGATAGTTGGTGAAATTTTCCATCGTCATGTCATGAGCGTAAGTTACTTCTGCCTCGGAGCGTCTCTTACAGGCCTCTGTACATTCAGAATTCCACCATGGTGGGGAAGACAGTTTACGTTTAGCCAAACTTTTGAGAGGATGGACTTGTAGCAGAAGATAAAAGAGCATTTTGAAACAAAATATATGAATGTTGGACATTGTCTGGTTCAATAACTGGAATGTTTACCATTTCTTCATTTAAACATGATTTAAACAGGGACCAGTCTGCTTTGTGAACATTAAATTTTAGGAGTGGGGAAAGGTTAACATTAGGAACAGATCTAAGTGAGTCAGGGCAGAAATAAAGATAGTAAAATGGTCACTTCCATAAGTGGAAGACAAGACCGTCCAGTAGAGACTAGAGGACAGAGAAGGAGATGCTAATGTAAGGTCAACTGCAGTCTTTGGGTTTTGAAGGAGGACTCTGCAGAGTTGGAGACCCATTGTTTAAAAACACACAGATCTAATTCATCGCAGAGATCGAGGAAAGGGGAAGAATTGGCATCAGCTATAATAACAGCCTCAAGAGGTATGGGTGAATATTAAAATCACCTAGGATAAGTATAGGAGAAGGAAGACTAATTATGATATGTTTTAACTCAGAGAGGAGAGCAAGATTAGGATCAGGAATGTATATAGAGAGGAAAGAAATATTGTGTGCTTCAATAGCAATGGCAAAAATGCCATTACTGTGGGAAGGAGATCTATTTGGTAAAATACCATGTTCCTAGAAACTAAAATGGCACAGCCAGCATAACCATCTGACCTGTCATCCCGGAGACATGAGTAGCCTGGGATCCTAAAGATGGACCCAGACTTCAACCACGTCTCCTGGACTGCAAAAGACAGAGAGGTTGGTATTTGTTAATAAGAGAAATGATATAATTTTTTGCATGACGAATACTATGGCAATTCCATTGAAGGATGTTTAGAACTGTTAATGGTTTTGTAAGCTGAGAAAGTTTAGATATGACATTGTACGGTAGTTGGAGGTCGTCAAACCGAGAAACTATATTTAAAATTGTTGAAATGAACAGGTCTAAGAGGTTATCATTAGGAGAAATATTTTCAGGTGGATAAGCATTCCCATTAGGAGACTAAAAGAAGGTGTGCTAGTAATCGCCTGATGGGCTTGCTGTCATAACCTGAGCTTGATGAGGCATTGGAGAGGTTCTCTGAGGAGAAGAATGTACGACGTAGAAATATTATTTGATGAGGTTGTGAAGGAGTAGGAGATTTAGATGCACTCTGAAAGGATTGTGTAGGATGAAACTGAGGCGAGATTGGGAAATATCAAAAGATTTCATCACTAGAGGAAATCTAGCTGAAGCTTCTGAGTAAGATATATTTTCCTGAGACATTACTATCTTAATGGACTTCTGTCTGGAATGTTCAGGAGACTTTCTATCAGTTGCTTTATGGTTACCGGAACATAAGACACAAGTAGGAATATTAGATTGATTGGTACAATCAATGCCTGCATGAGGTTGTGCACAAATAAAACACCTCTCTTTTGATCGACATTGAGTAGCCACATGCCCAAATCTACAGCATTTATGGCACTGAATCGTTGGAAGAACATATGTTTGGACTGGAAGAGCTGTGTAAAAACAATAAACTTTTTCTGGTAGCTTTTGACCAATGAATGTTAAAACAACTGATGGGGTCGGGGTCCAAATAGCTGTATTGTTTTCCATGGATTTTCTATTAAGGCGGCGTGCTCTAATAACACTACCAAAACCTTCAGGTACTTCGATGGACGAAACTAATTCCTCTAAAGTCCATTCAACTGGAACATCTTAAAATACCCATGGGTTACATTATAAGAAGGAATAATGGCATCAACTTACCCAAAGTGAATGATCTAAAAATAGGTTAGCACCCCCAAGATTTAAACCACTGAGACACGATTGGCCAACGTTTAAACCCATCCTTAAAATATTTAATTTCATTGTGATAAGAGGACCAAACTTAATTTTTGAAGGTTTTGAAAGGTTCAGAGTCTTTTCACTGGACCAAAAAGGGGCAAGTCTAGATCGGAACCTTTTGGACCTTCATTTGAGGTGAAAGTTGACGGATGGAGCCGACTGGGGAATTTTTTGGGAGAGTTGAGAAATCAGGAGAGCAAAATTTCTTTTTTAAATTAGGTGTGGACGGTAATAAGGGGGTTGAATTGGAATGGGAACTATGTTTGTAAAATAACCTCCCCGGGATCGGGGGCACCAACCATACTTATACTTAAATAATTTAAAGGACAACACAAAATAAAATCAACACAAAATCTAGATAATCAAAAAGAACAGAAAAAGAATAAAAAAACGTTGTGAAAAACATTGGCAAGCATCAACCATGAGCAGAATCCTCCGGGCGGGTCATAACGCACATCATGTTGAAGGCGGGCGCGGGGGCCGCAGGCGCCGGCGTTTTTGAATGTGGCCTTAAAGTTCCTGTCTTGATATTAATTCCCGGAAATGTCGGGCATGTCGCCAATTTCCCCGGGAGAGTCCATGCTTTTGTTTTGGGGGGCCTCCCTGTGTAACACCGTTCCCCCTGGGGGGGTGTGCCTCAAAACTATGTGAGATTTAAGAGCGCGGGTTTAAAATTTAGCGCCTTTTTCGGAAGGGGTAAATGAAGAAAAGGGAAAAATTTATAAAAACTTACTGACTGGAGCCGCCTGGCACCACTACATAACACAAGGTTGCACGACGACACAGCACTAATTTGCTGGGGAAAACATTTCCATGCGGGAGCGCACGGGGTACTCCGTTCCGGGCGGTGTCGGAGCGAACTGTCGAGGAAATGTATGAGGCGGACTTAAGCCATGATTTTCTGCCAGTCAACCGGGTGATACAAGTAAAAGTGGGAGTAAATATATTAAATCGTAAATTGAAACTTTTATTAAAATATTAACTTTAAATACATATAAAAATACAAGAAATGCAATATATTCAAAAGTAAATATATATATATATATATATAAATTAATAAATATAATAAAAAGTATGTCGTTTTCATTAACCGTTGATATTTCCAGTAGGTGCTCTTAATTTTTTTTTGATGAGTAACTTTAACCATTGTTAATATGAATTAGATTAATCCATTAGACAGATAATCTATTAGTTTGGATTGAACGGCGATCTGAAAAAATTGGATGAAAAAGTTGATTGGGTAAAAATTTGAAAAACTTTTACGGGTTTTACACCGACCGGTATACCATTCGGGAAAAGGTCTAATTTATAAAGATAAAAATCAGGACCCATAGGAAGATTTTATATTATAAAGAAAGGTCCCTTTTAAAAACCTTAACAAATTTATTTTGCTTCCGTAAGGTGAGACGTCATATTTTCAAGTTAAACATTATGTAACTCAAATACTAAAAACATTTAGATTTTACCAAATAAGTATTTTTAAAAACTTTATTTAAAATATTTGAAAAATAATGTTTAATATGATTTTGTAATAAAGAAAAAGCATTGTAGATGAAAAGTCTCTTTGCCTTAAAGGTAACAGTTTTAAAAAAGAAATTTTGATATTTGTAATTGTACAATATTTAAGTTTTTTAAACGTTAAATATTATTTTTTAACTTTTCTGGTAAAATTATTTATATGAAAAATGTTTATTAACGTTATTTCAATATTAAGATAGTTCCAAATATGGCGCGCTTTTTTACTTGTTGATATAGGTTGTATTGATTTCTTCATTTTTTTTCTTAGGTTTTAAATAAAAATTATAAAGATAATTGGAAGGTCTTTTTCGTCATGTTACAGGTTTCGGATTGACAAACGCTTGCAATCTCACTTTTGGCGTCAGGAACAAAGTGTTAGTTTTTTTTTTGCCCGCTTACCTTTGAAGAAATGCCTAAAACCCGCCCATGGGGGTGGAATTTTAACACCACGTCTTCTTCTGCCAAAGAAGGGTCCAGGCACCATTTAAAGCCTTTGCGTAGCCACCAAGAGCCATCTCGGTCTTACGACCGTTCGACTTTTAGCCGAAACTCGCGCCCGCTATTTCGATCCAGGGGCAACCCCTCGAACCTGTTATAGGGGGCGGGGGTTAGGTTGTTTCCAGCACCGGGGTAAGACCTAGCCCCAGTGGGATAAGCCCGGCTAGCTTTACTTTGGGCCCGTGAAGAGAGATCGACACCCATGCCAAATTTTTCCCCCGGCCCCTTCACACCCTACAGCGGGCCCCGATGAGTTGCGGGGTTAGGCGGATCGCCCCGGAATCTGATCCCTCCTTCCAGGGGCGACCATCCTAAAAAAGGGAGGCTTTAGTCGGCTGCCTTCGGCGCATGCACAGATGGTTCTTCAGCTTTGCAACCTCCCTTCGACCCGGACCCAATTTAGGCCGACCAGGTTCTCCGCGACCGGGGTTGCTGAGCCTACCGTTGCAACAAAGTGAGAACCTGTTTGGGGGAGTTCCCAATTTCTTTAACTCATACTACCACGGAGAGGGTTGCGGTTCCCGGTAATAATCACACTTAATACATTGAATTTAGTATATAATGCAAACCCTTATAGTGGTGATTTTCACAACGACATCCTGTTTTCAATTTCAATATTTTTAATAATGTATGGACATTTAATGGAATTAGTTATAACCTTAACTCATTAATTACTAATATTTGATGTTTCCATAAAAAGGACAAAATAATGTCAGGTATATAAATTATTAAGTACGCGATTTATTAACTGACCTTACAAAATTTAAACATTGTAATTTTTGGAGAAAATTGGTTTGGATTGTTGGGGATGAGTGGATTTTAAGAAGAAGGAATAAAGTGGTAATTTTATCCATTTCGTTTTATCTAGTTTGTAATGAAATTGAATAGTGAAAATTTTGAAGGATTGAATTGGTTTTTGAAAGAAAACCCCATAGTCACTAAAGAAACCAAAAACATCGATAGTATATCAAGTTATTGTTGACATAGTGTTTACCCTTTGTCCATTAGTCTTCGTTAGGGAAATTAAAATGTTTCCCGCTTTGATCAATCAAACTTTTCCGGTAAAGCGGCAATGGTGGAGTTTAGCATTTTATACCGCCGATAAATTATCTCTGTAAACTCAACCGTAAAAAACAATACGAAACGATAGCAACCATAATTTTTTTTTTACGGTAATATTTATCATAAAAAAGGTCTTTACGGATTATAAATTTTGTCCAACCAAGACCCTTGGAAGTTTTCAATGTCGGAGTTAAAATATTTTAGAAAATAAAATGACAGGTTTACTATTATTCCACCCTTGGACCACGGGGCTGGAAAGTGTTCGAGACGTCGGAATTTAAAATGTAAAATAAACGCGATAAACAAAGTCATTTTATTTAATAATTATGATATTCTTAAACAATAGAAATAATTATAATTTAACGTCAATAAAGCGATAAATTATAAAAATTTAAGACTTTTACTCATTAATTTTTAATTACAAAAACACTTAATTTTGTAATTTTTAATGCTAGGTGTAGGTGGTTATTAAAATTAAAAAAGAACCACAAAATTACACAAAACACTTTTATAAATGAAACTAAGATTTCTGTTACTAAAAAAACAAATTATCGTTAATGGTTGTACATCACACCTGGAATTTTAAAATTTCGGGCAATAAAGCTTAAACAATTTTAATGACTTTAATAAAAAAATGGGCTAAGAAAATGTATATTAAAGAAATAATTATGTTAAATGACACATACATTTATGTTTTTATTTAATTTATTTTAATATACTTTAAATAAAACTATTCAAAATATGAAATCCATTTTATTCCAAACATAAAATGACAAACTTAATTGGCTTATTTCAATTTTAGTTGAAAAAAAAAGATTAAACGTTTTTTTGATAGCGTACATCTAAAAAGCAATAACTAGTTGCTTGTGTAGATGTTTCAAAAAATTAAAAGAATATCTTTCCTGATTTGAAAACTTGAAAAAAATTTAACTACCTTTAAATTATTCGGCTAAACTAGAAACACCTAAAGGTTTTGTTAGAAAAAGTTTTTCCAAACCGGTAATTACTTTTTTGATAAACTTGTTCCTACCACCGAAATTTGGATTAGATTCCCTTAATTGAATATAAATGGCTACCTTTTAACCCTTATCGTTTAGTACTTGCGGTAATGGTAGCATTTTTCAGTTTTAAATATGTGAAGTATTTCGAATACCAGTTGTTTTGAAGTAAAAATTTGGGAAAAGGGGTTGTTTTTCAATTTATTTAAGTTGTTTATTATTACTGTTGCTTTTCTTTATCTTCCCTTTTCTGTTATCAAGGAGTTGGATTTTTTATTGATTGTTTTTTCCAACTTTTGACAGAGGTAATTAATATGAGCAAAACATTAAAGTAGAAAGATTGACGTTCAATATTATGTAAAGTTCAATTATCTTTTTGTTGGCTTTTTTATAAAAATTTCTGAGGTTAAAGAAGACTAAAAAACATATTCTAATACAAAAACTACTTTTTTAAATTTATTAATTAATAAATATAACTTTTTGGACACTGACTAAACGGATATTTAATTAAATGTTACTGCTTTGGTTTCTGGGCCAATAAACAATAATTAATAAACGACAAAATAAAATTTTCAAATTAAAAAAATAATTTTTTACGACGAAAAGGCTTTTACAGGTTACGTTTATTATTGAAGCAATCCAAAAAATTACATATAAAAAATATTTTTGTTGAACTTTTGGTGTCTTTCAATAAGCTTGTGCTAAATTTGAAATACTTTATTGGCGCAAACCGTTAAGAGCAATTTTCAATCAGATTTCATTAAATTGGGCTGATTAGCCTTTTATTAAATCCAATGGGTTCGAAATTGGGGATGATTTCATGTTCCATCGTTTGATAAGAAATCGAATTTAGCTGTACGCCAATTTTTTCGATTTGCTTTACAAATTTGCAAAACGCATTTATAAAATCACATTATCCGAAATAAATAATATAAATTAGTACTTTTTATTTAAAGTAAACTAAAACACATCTATAATTAAAAATTCTTATATACCAAATTATAAAGGACTGTTCAAAAATAAAAATTATTTCTTCCCGTAAACAATCTAAACAAAGAAGGGTATGGGGTTATGGTAATAATTGTTTTACTATTACATGCTAGTCTTACATGAGTGCAAAATAACGTTATAATTTCTTATTAACTTAGAATCACCTTTAAATTGGCATTAAAAGGTTTGTTACAACCCCTATGGCATTTGTGTTTATAAATAAATAAACTTGATAAAAAATACGAAGCAATCAACAGCAAAGCAACTCACGGCACGTTAGAACCTAACGACCCACAAACATTTCTAAAGATAGCTAATTTTAAATATATTATGAGCGATTTGTATTGATCTTGGTATTAATAATAGTTCTTTTTTTATGATCGTACCTTTGTAGATACAACTGAGAAGAACATCTTGTTCTATACGTATTTTATACCTACTATACTGTTATAACTATACTAGCAGATCCTACAGACGCCGTTCTGTTAAAATTATTTGGAATGCGGTAGATTTTTGTTTCAAGCTATTTTAAAGCCCTTTTGCCCTAAAAGGCCGCTTTAAAAAAAGTGGACTCAAAGTTATCTTCTACTGTTGAATGAACACCAGATATGTTATAGATAGATATAGAAATATATTTAAGAATGAGCGGACGAAACTAGTTGAAATTAACACTATCTTGTAAGTCTATTATCCCTTATAAGTATATAAAAAGATCCAGAGGCAACATTAAACTGTTCTTTTTTATTAAATATAAAATTTCAAGGCAAATATTTATATTTACAATTTTATATTTATTGGAATTTTCATCATTTTGCTTACATTGAAGTTGTTATTTCCCGATGTTTCATACTATTTCCGGCATCACTGTCTGTATATTAATTCATTATGTTTTAGTCCGCTGCTGGACGTAGGCCTCCCCCAATGCAAGCCATTAAGAGGTTTTTGGACCATATCCCGCCACGTTGATCCATTGGCGTTAGTGGGTGGACCGACGTGACCAGTTTCATAAAGCCAGGATCAATACCGCTAGGCTTACGGAGGCGGTAGTTCAATATTAATTTTCAATTACAGACATTACACTCGATTTCATTTCTCTAATATTAACTTGTGTCATACGATCTTTTATATTATATATAATTTTGTATGCTTAATTTTTATAGTTATGTTATATGATACCAAACAAGCGGAATAATCTATTAACAAGGAGTTTAAAGTTAGGATACTTCTAAATACTAAATCGATGTTCCTTATCATAGATTTTGGTTTATTAAATCTAATGTTGGTGTTAGCTCATAATCTGGTCTAAAAATTTCCAATAGGTGTTTATTTTCAAAAGAATTATAAATGCTGCGTCAGAAATCGCAGGGTATTTTCATTCAAATAGCATCTTCTATTATTTAATAACCTTCATAAAAGACTTATTGTAAATGTGTTTGTATCACGTTTTATACCATTGCCAAATTTAAAAATAAGCATCGTATAATTATAATGATTATCTTAAACGATATAATTGATTTACGCCGTCACTGAGGACGTCATAACATACTTTTGAAGTCTGTTCATAAACATGATTTTGAAGTCTGTCACATTTTCTATTAAAGTTTTACTTTGTAAATTTTGTAAATTGTGATGTTTTTAGTAATGCTGATGAATTGAATTAAATAACAGTGAAAATAACACATTTGATTATCCTATTCTTTTATTCTTTAAAAGGTTTTCTTGTAGGCATTTCTATATGTATATTTATAAGTAAATGAACTGATTAAAATACGAGCCAATAATCAGTAAACTTATTCACTAAGCGGCAAAGTTAATTGATTAAGTGTAATAGCTGAAATTGAAATGTTGATTTCTCTCAGGTCTTTTATCGTAAAAGTCAATTAAGTAACGCTGCATTGGTTAAACATAAGACTTCAAGTAGATTCCATTATATATCGCAAATCCTGAACTAAATCGACTGCCTGTAAAATAAGATGATTCATGCGTCGAATGGTCATGTAAAACGTCGGTCCTGCGCTTGATCCCATTCCGGTCGTGTCGGTTATCCGTCCCATAAGGGGGAAGGAAAAGTGAGTGCACCCGTGTTTGCGCGTATACTTGTGCACTATAATATCTTCTGCGCAGTTGACTGATCTCTTATATAAATCGGCCGCCGTAGTCGAAAATTACAAGGAGGACATTATTATGATGCAGTTTTTAAAAGTTGTTTATCGTCTAGCTTAAAAAAAATATAACAATTAATAGAATATTACATATATAGAAATTTTAACACTAAATATATAAGAAACAATACATATATAAATACATTTCAGCCAGGCAGCAGCCCTTGGCAGGGAATACGGCCGAGGGTTAGGTTGAAGAGAAAGAAACACATACAGCTTTTTGCATTTGAGCTAGAAAAGCTTACTGGGAATAACCCCTTTGCAGAAACGACTATCGGAATAATTTAGGTCGGCATCTAACCCCACTTGTCAATCAGCTTGTGAGCGAGATCCAGATATTTTAGTTTCTTTTCTGTGTCGGCTTTCACGAGGTTCTCGTCAAATGGGATCGTGATGTCAACCAAAAATACCCTTGACAGTGCCCGGTCCCTCAGCACGATATCAGGCTTGTTAGCCGACCTGCTCGTGATGATAGACTGGCAGAGCGTAGCGCGATCATTTTCGAGCCCGGCATCTGGCGATATGGCAATCTCCGTTACTCGAGACCGTATTTTAGAGCGAGCTCTTGATGGAGTATCAAGGCTACTAGGTTGTGCCTGTGCAAATAATATTCAGTGTTAGAAAGAGTCAAACAACCGAAGATAACATGCTGCATGGTCTCCCTAGGATGGCGACAGGCTCGTAAAAGGTCTGTGGTGCAATCTTTGTTGTATATGTATATTTTATTTTAAAAATAAGTTTGAATAAAGGATAAGTTTTTTGACATATTTATATAATTATAGTCAAGCTAAATCTGTACGCACGTTTTCGTTTACTTAAAAAAATGTTTTATTTTTTTTCTGTAAAATGTATATATTAAACTAAAAATATAATTTTGATTACGACAAAAAAATATTAACGACATCATCATCATTATCAGCCTGTGTCAATCCACTACTGGACATAGGCCTCCCTAATTCACGCCATCGCTTTCGATCTTCGGCTATTCTCATCCAGCCCACACCGGCCACTCTGCGAATGTCGTCACCCATCTTGCCGTAGGGCGACCAACACTACGTTTGCCGAGCCTCGGTATCCACTCCTGAACTTTCCGACTCCAGCGATCGTCAGTTCTGTGGCTGTACTGATATCAAATGAAATAAAAGGTATTACGGTCAATATTTTAACTGATTCACATGGTATCAAGTCAGAAAATAGAGTTTATAACTTCATTTCGAGAAAATTCGAGATTTTATTTTTTAAATACTTAAAACACTAATTGAATATACTTACGTTTTTACAAGGAAAATTTTAAAAACTTTACATACTTAAACATTTATATTTTAATACTCTCCAAGTATCTGTTTTTTAATAAAGACTGTTAATCATAGTAAAATCTTTGTGCCTATTAACAAAAGATCACTGAGATGTGATACAAAACGTTCAACGCCTTTTCTTTAAAGTTTTCATTAATCCCATCTCTAAACATGTAACGCAAATTTTGTACCATACGACATTTAAGACGGCAGGTTATACAGTTTTGTAAACAAATACTGATTACTTATTAAATTAAAACAAATCTGAACCTTAAATTGGCGTAATCCATCCAAAGGTCAGATTTCACTTTATAAACGCGTTTCTTTGGTCAGGTCACAAGTCTATTTCAGGGAAATGGCGTCAAAATCTGACTCGCCCCTCGTTCTAATGTCATATTAAATAACACGGCACTTTTCGAATCTACGTAAATTAATTACGACTCTAAGGATGGACGAAGTAACAATTTCAATAAAAACAAAAATTTAAATACTTCAGGTGTAATAAATATTTCTTTTATAAAATCAATTTTCACCACGCAACGTTCAATTTATAAAAACTAATTATATATGGTTGACACATTAATAAACTAAATATTTTAAATATTTAAATGTGACGGAAAATACAGTAGACATAGAAAGTAATAAGAAAAATACTAGAAGAAATAGCAACGCGTAAATCTGCAGAATAATCACTTGTTTAAAAATAGTTGTCTTGTTTATAAAAGTTACTGTCATAGCGTAGTAAATGCTGATTAATAAATATAAAGACATTAGAAGTAGTGACTAACCTGTCCTGATCGAAATAAGAAAATAACATTTTATTTTAAAAGTTACCTATGGTATTATCCAAATACAAAATTAATATTTATTTCTGCAAACTTTAATTATATATAATACCCTTGGATGCGGCTTCCAAAAATAAATAAAGGGATTAAGTAATCGATTGACCTATTGTATTGACCTATTGTACTTGTGATTTAATTAATGAGTAGGAAGAATTCTTATTGACTTTTAATTAAACGTCATCTAAGTTCCATAGTAATTTGGATAAATTTAGATTTCTAATAATTTCTTTTGTCTTAGTCCTTTGTACTAGGTTTTAAACCTTCGACCAATGCTTTATTTGTTGTCTACGTGTGTTTATTTTTATAATGATAATAAATTTTACATTTTATACTACACATCTACAAAGGTTAAAAGATATTTATAAAGAAAAAGCCCTCAATGACTGTCCATTTTTTTTTATACTTCTTATTTAAATTATTAAAGGTTTTCCAGAAACAATATAAGAGACGACGTGGCTTATTTTATGCTAAAATCTTTATTAAGCTTCTGTAGGCATTGTAGACCACCAGACATATTTGGTAATGGTTTTTCGAGATTTGAGTAAGTGCAAAGTTGTTTGGGTCGTAATGGATAGAAAAATAGCTACATTTCTTTTATTATTACGATGTTTATAGGCTATTCTTTTTGTTTTGTTTTAATGTTGTAAGCTAAAATAACTAATACATTGTCGTCGATGTTGTCTGCAGAAAAATATAGATATCGTGCTATTTTTCTGCTTTGCAGGATAAATGTTTAAAACATTTAAATTTCCAATGAAGAATATATATTAGAGACGTAAAATTTTATTTGCACCCTTTTCATCACGTCTTTGTACTTTAATACTTCAACTTTAATTTGATTAAAGTTTGGTATGATTATTTCTTTTGCCAAGTCGAGATCAGCTCAAGAACGGGTTTTACGAATCCCAAAAAACAATAAAGCGGAAAACTACTACGTGGATAAAGTCGGACAACAGCAAGTACGCAATAATGTCGCCGTGTTTAACGCAAGTCTCGACTTAGTAACAGCTGAGCATGCATTAAACTTGTCGAACATCATCGCCGGTAATATAACGCAGTGCTCTTAAGTGGCAAAAGCAAGTACCGTCCGAATATCTTGCTGCGAAACATATTGTTTCGCATCATATGCAATCAAATTAAAGTCACAAATCTTCTCTTCTTCAGGTCAAATTAAATATTTCAGCATTAAATTTTCATATTGACTATCGATTCGTTTACGGTAGGTTGGTTATAACAACGCTATACGTACTTCCGCATCGTTGCTACTGCATCCATCAATTTAATTTCGTGTCAGTATAGTATTAAACTGTACTGATATATAGTCTTGTCAACTAAATCGGGACCGAAAATTTATATGATTGTCCGTTACATGTTTAAATCATACATTAAAAAGAATATTTGTTTGTATCATCATTTTGAATCAACATTTTTTTCTGTATGTAACTTATGTGCTCAGTATGAACAGTCCGCCTTTGTACCCATTTTTCATTTCATGTCTACATAAATTTTATATAAATAAAACATTTCTACGGCCCTATATTTTCTTATTATATTTTGTTGTCATTTAAATCAAAAAAAATATTTTCCTACAGTTTCTTTCTGTAGACAAATAAACTCCCGGGGCTAAGTTGTATGTTTCTGAATAATATTTCTACCTCTGAATTATGAAAACCCTGCGAAATTTTGTACACAGTCTGCTCCAATTTTTTGAAGAATATTTTTCAGAATTAATATTTTTTTTGTTATTGTTATGAAAAATTACTTGGAGATGTATATTTATTATACGCTTTTTTAAGTTTAAACTTATTGCTAGGGGATAAAAAAGTAACAGAATAAAGAATGTATTCAACTATAGTGAGAGTATAAAAAAGTATTTAACTTATTTATTTTAAGCATTGATTGCAGTTTTTGAAGTTATGCTTCCAACCATCTCTCTGTGTGAATCTTTATTTATTGCTGAGTTCAGGAGACTGAGGATGTCTGTCTTATGCAAAAGAGACCACACTAGTCCTCTTAGAAAATTTATCTAATTTTAAACTTCTCTAGAGTTACTTGTTGACTCGAAATATATTTTTAGTAATATCAAACAGATTTCCATTCTCCAAAGTAATACATTATAATACTTCAAGGAATGAGTCTCTATTATTCAATATCTGATTTTCTTATTGCTGACAGATCGTATCCATGAATCTCTTCCAAGGTTGTGCCCCGGCAAAAACCAGAGCCTATTTCAACCGCAAAGCAATAGTGTGAAACCGCTGTGTTCCAGTTTGAAGGCATCATGGCGTATTATTAAACAGACTAAGTCTCACGTAAGCAGCGGTGGTGATACTAGTATTGCTAATGTTTAGGGCGTCGGTGACCCTTTCCATCAGGTGACGTGCCTGTATGCAATAAAAAAGCCATACGGGATTGAATATTTAGTTATAAAAAATAAGAACTTACATTACGTCGCTTAAAATAATAGCCACTAGCAAATTACAACAATTACTAACAATTACTTTGCTTTTAAGTCTTCTATCTAGTCTTATTATTTATATATACATATTTTGTGAATCATGGTATTATGTATGAATGATGTAGTGTATTATTTTTAGAGACAGTCCATTAGCTAATAGCCTTTACATATAAGGTTAATTTATTTCATTATGTTTGCAGAAATGGTTTATAAACAGCTCTATTTCCTTAAAACAAATTTTGCTTCTTTGCATAAATGACAAAAGGCTTCATGCGAATATTAATTTACCTTTCAAAATAAATATTATTAAGGTTGTCTTATTATGTTATATAAAAGGTTATAAAAGAAAACATACTAATTTTTAATATTATGACTCATTGAATAATGTTAAACATAATTTATCTTTATTATATCATTTTTACTTACTTACCACTTATAAATTACTTATTTATTTGAAGTCATAAGAAATTATTATAAATGTGACTTGGAAAAAATATTTTTGTTCCTTTTATGTCTTCATAGTTTTATTTAATCATGCATCGAATTCGTCTCTTTTGTAAATTGTTAAAAGTAACAAATGATACTAATTCATAACGAGTCATAAAAACTAGGAAGTAGTTTTAAAAATAATATTGAGGGTTTGCCACTATTTAATATGATCGAGTTCTTGTAATGTTTTTTACATTACCGCGCCGAAAGTTCCGTTGCCTATTTATAAAAATTGATATCTTTGAATATTAATTTATTTATAAATATAGTTAACAATTTTGATCAACAACTCCTCTTTGCCTTGAAAATATAAAAAAAAATATAATTTCAAAATGTACAATGCAAAAAAAACGCTATTTCGTTCTCATCTCTCTTAACCTTAAGATTTCAAAGAGACTTTTAATTTAATCGCATGAGTTGTGACGAGAGAAGTTTTTTTTATTATTTAATTAATATATATATTAAAGTGAAAATTATAAAAAATTGGGATTACACCGACGTTTTATCTACCAGTTAAAAACGAAATCAAAACATATTTCTTAATACCTCCTTCTTTTTGGGAAGTCGGTCAAAAGAAAACAAAATACCTATAACAATTTATTAGGTCTTATACAATATCTTAATATATATTCACCGGTGGTTCCCTGGGAGACCTCGGGCGATCCACCCGCGGTGCCTATTTCCCGCGAAGCTATTTAAAACACTGTGTTCGATTTGAAGGGCACCTGAGCATGTTACTGGGTAAACGGACCATCCTTGTCTCACGGTGGCGCGCGTTGGCGTCCACGGTGGTTGCTAAATTTGGGTGTTTGGATCCCTTCTATCATGGGACTCCCCTGCCTGGGCTATAAAAAATATGGGATCTTATATATGGTTTATCTTTTTTTTTAAAATTAAGTTCAATGTTTCGTCGTAAGAATCATATTTATTTTATTTTTGCACAATTATTTAAGTTTAATTTTTTTTAAACGATTGTTCATATTTAAATAACGTTTAATTTTTTCCTTGGTATCACATCCCTCTATTAAACAAATACAGATTTTTGTATTAAATTTAAAACTCTTTTGTCCCTTTTCTTTTTAAAACTGGCTCTCCTTAAATTTAATGGATAATAAATTGTTCATATTTTTGGTCGTGACCATTTTAATCATTGTATTACGACAAGTGGGCATGAAATATTCAATTTATATTTATTTTTATTGTTTCATAAAATCTATAAATACCAGGGTTTGTGCTTAAAAAAAAACTCGTGGCTGGCTGTTTTTATTCTTATTAGAAATGGGAAAAAACATATAAATAAAAAGTGTGTTTGGCATTTCATAATTTGATAAATAATTTGATAAACCCAAACTTTTAAATTGGGATTTTTTTAAAATTTATGTTTGTGTTTTTGACATTGTTATTAGACAAAAGCGGAAGATGCTCCGTTCATTTCAAATGTTGTAAAATAGCCTTTCTTACCTACCCATTTTTTATCCACTCATTGTATGGTTGGCAAACAAATCTCCCACAAATCACGGGCGTCCCAACGTATCGTGGTCGTGGGTTGCAGTTTGGGTGACCAAATATCTTCCCCTCCTTCCTCCCCTAAAAGTCCTTAATGGGATTTAATTAGGGTTAAAGTAGGGTTGATAAAATAACAAAATATCGCGACGTTTTTTCAACCCCTGTTATCGAACAACACATGTTATTGTTTGGAATCGATTGAATTGATTTGAGCTGCCTAATGTTTTAAATTTACTTTTTGACTTAGAACTTCCTAAATAAAAAAAAAGTAAAGGCATTATTTTATTTCTTCTATAGTTTTCCCTCTAAGATTATTTCTGTCCAGTTTTACAAATTATTGCACTAAAAAAAAATAAATAATCGCATTTTATAATGCACCAGAATAAAGGGAAAACTAAAAGGTTTATGCTAATTTATTTTAGATGTGATTTCTATACCCACAAAGGTTTGAACTTAAGAAATTTCTGACAAGCATTAGAGACGTTTTACGAACTCAAACTACAATTGAAGTGTTATTAACCCATCAGTGACAAAGGGTATTTTATTAACATTCTAATTTGTTATACAGCACTTATTTTATGAAACTTAATATTTCATATCGATCAAATTATGGGCTTTTCTTTTTAAAATGTTATTTCATTTTTATCATTTCCTAATTTAAATATGTGCATTTGCAAAATTTATAAAAATCTACGCGTTTTCTTTAGAGATTTTTCAATTGGCTAATTAAAAATCTTAATACATTCAGATTTCGACCATAAAATGTTTTATTTTTTAGTTAAGTACGCGGGGTTCAATCTTATCAAATATGCCAAGAAAATTAAAGGTTTTTTGGTGACTGTCTGTTCCAGCTCAGATTTGTTGGTGTTGGAAATTGTTTGATTCCCTTTGACCGATATTAAATTAATTTTAACAAAAAATGACTTATTTCCTTCATTTTTAAAATGGTTTAGTTTGAGGACGAAAATTAAACATGTCGGAATAGTCAAAAAATTTACCTGTGTTCTTTTCCTTTCTTTATTCTTCTCTTTTACCATTACTGTGTGTTGTTCATAAGTTAAATTTGATTTAAAATCTTAACTTGTAAAACAATGGAAAAAGCAAAAAACATTAATAAATAAATTCCCAATACTACAAGATTAAAGTCTTTTAAATTCAGCATTCATTATTTTATTCTCAAAGTCTTTATTGGTGATCTATGTCATCTATGTTAGTCACAGTTGGCGCAGGGGCTCTACTGTTCCGCCGGGTTTGGAGGTGGCGTGCACTTAGTGTGTGCTCAACTTGAACCTCATTTTGTGACTTAACATCAAGGGGCTCCCTCGAGAGAGGAAACCTCGGCTGGCCGTCACTTACGTTTTTCCGTTTGCAGACTGTAACGAGGGCGACCAGTTGGGCCGAACGTCATTTAGCTGCAGCATCGGTCCTATATTCCTAACCAATATAAGCTACTATCTACTACCACTTCGTAAAGCGTTATCGGTGGGAGAAGAAGTGGAGGAAGAAACTCCCACAGCGCTTCTATCATTGATAGAGTGAATCGGCCTGGAACGTGCCGATATCTACTGTCAGTTACGATCCCGCTCTAACCGTTGTCGCGAGCGGGCTGTGTCTGAGTGTGTGTGGCGGAGTGAGTAGCAGACGACGCTTCTCTTGCGCGACGGTGATGACGTCGTCTGGTTCGATTAAAGCATGGCGTGGTCTTCTCATGGTGTAATTATTTCTATAATATTCAAGAGGTTTATAATCCATGGTTTGAACTATAAGTGGGTTGGGGTGTTCGGAAACCGTGTCAAAATATCTTTGGGTAAACTTTTACAAAATTGATCTCTTGAAGGTAATAAGGAAATCTAAGTGGAGGTCAATATTTCTAATGAGCCAGGAGCTCCGTGGCTTTGCGCATGAACCGGTTCTGGATCGCCTGCAAGCGTTTGATTTTACTGTTCTCTGTCTGTCAGAAAGACAGGGCAGGCGTAAGTTAGAATGGGACTTATGAACGTCTTGTAGATTGTCACTTTGTTGCGAAGAGAATTCTTACTTTTTGAATTAATTAATGGGTCAGACGTGAGAGAACAAAGGCTGCTTTGTTTCTCACTCGTCTGATATGAGGACTAAAAGAGAGTTTGGAATCTAACGTGACACCAAGGTACTTAGTTTGGGTGACCCAGGGTACTGGTTCACCTAGCAAATTAATTTTGGCTGGGAGGACGGGCCTGCCTTTTGAGAATAGGATGGCTGCACTTTTAGTGGGATTAATGTCGACTCTCCAGACTTTGAACCAGACACTGAGGGCGTCTGCAGCAGTCTGGAGAGTTCGATGGATTTTATGAGGACAGAGATGAGAGGCGAATATGCATGTGTCGTCTGCGAATAGAGCAAGACGCACATCTTCATTAAGGACGGGTAAGTCGCACGTGTACAGAGTGTACAGTACTGGGCCGAGCACAGAGCCTTGGGGAACACCTGCGCGTACAGGTCTGGGGGTGGAGAGCAGGCCTTCCACTCTGTAACGGAATTCCTTACAAGATTGTAATTTGGAATTTTTGGTCCCGAAGTTGAAGATTTTAGAAAAGTTAGCAATCAGGGTCGATCACACAAACTGTTAAGCATATTAGGTCATAGACGCACCTTTACTTTAGTTGTGTTTCTTCACTTTATTAAGTTAATCAACACGATGTATATATCTAGATAAATGCTATTAATATTTTCTTCGCTTAGTTTGCGACTACGATGTTGTATTATTCGTCCAGGAATACTTTTATTATTTTATTAATATAAGTTGCTTACATAAATTTCTGCCTTTATTTTTCGCGGTTATATAAAGTCAATTTATTGCTTAGCTTACTTAAGTTCCTGTCATAATATTAATATTTACTTATTCTTTATTGCAAACCTGTCAATAACCTTTCAAGAGGTTGACTTAATGCCACCTATGGTTTAAGTCAGCCTCTCAGCTGTCTCATTTGCACGATATTTTTCTTATTTTCATTGCCTACTCAGGCGGATAAATGGTCGGGCCACCTGATGGGAAGTGGTCACCGACGCCCATAGACATCGGCAATATTAGTGGTATCACCAACGCGCTGTCTACCATGAGACATAAGGTGTTGTGTCGTTCACATCAAAAATTCATTGTTCTTCTCTTAAGAAAGTCAAACTTTCTAACAGACTTACGATCTTCTTCTTGTAAATCTTTCTCTGTTTGTGTTCATCTAAAGATTCAAATATAAAAGTACATTCAAATACTCTTTAACCTAATCATTACTTAGGCTTTTACTGCATTGAATCAATATTTAAAACATGTATTTAGAATAGGCATCACGCTTAACCATACTCCTTTTTATTATTTAGAGTAGTTACTCTTTGTGTTTAAGCCCTAGAGGCTCGCGTGATAGAGACGGTCGCGTGTTAAATGCAGAAAATATTTTGAAAGCGTACACATATTGTATAATGCTCTAAGCCTTTGTTAATTAGTACATGAATTCAAGAAATACTGTGATAATTCATGAATAAATAAATTAATTGTTAAAATAAACACCGTCACGTTACGCTATGCTATGCTAGATGTAGACGACGACATTGCTCACCAGATGGTTAATGATACGCCCTGCTCTTAGTAAATGTAGCGTTAGACAATGGATACTTTTAAATTAGAATAGTTACGAAGCACTAGTGTATTAGTTTCAGTGTATCATGCGGCAAAAATAAGTTTTCCTCATGTTGGGAAACTGCAAAAGGGGGAAGCGGGAAAGAATTCAAACTTTGAAATGAAATGAAAATAAACTTTTATTAACGTAATCATAAAGTACCTATAGACTTTGAGTTTCAGGCAGAGGACTAAAATTTTTAAGGGTCATTTCGTCACTTATTCAATAGAAGCTTATTTGAAAAAGGTCTTGTTCGAAGAAATGAGGTCACACCCTAAAACATGTTTAAGTTTAATTAAATTAGAGTAGATGACTGAGTTAAAGGAATTTGCACAATTATACGCTATAATTATAAAGCATTATTTTTAAACTTACTTTGGTTCTACAATATACTTTATTGTGCAATTGTTTTGAATAATAATTTAAAATCAGTCAGTCGCATAAGATTTCATTTCTACGCCTTATTCTCACTTGGAGCTTCAAAAAGTTTTTGTCATATGGTTAAGTTACCAAGAACTCAATGGAGTTTTCTAAAAATTAAGCACAGTCTTTTTCTTTCATATGAATTTCATTACAACATTCACGTTAATTGATACAAAACTTCATCGTTCATTGTGCGTAACCTGATGGTGTTTATTTTAACAATTAATTTGTTTATTTATGAATTATCACAGTATTTCTTAAGAATACTACTAACACTTATTAAGAAAGGCTTAGAAGATTATACAATATGTGTACACTTTTTAAATGTTTCCTACATTTAACACGCGACCGTCCGACCGCATCCTAAATACATGTTTTAAATATTGATTCAATCATTTTAAAATGATCAAATATGTAACATTTGTCAAATCTTCTATGGGTTTTAGGAAAAAAGCTCTTATACTCGTACTCTTCGGAGTGTCGCACGTACTGTGTGTATCTACAAATTTTTAAATAAATTGAAACGAATAGTTCTATACCACTAGTAAAATTGTAATTATTCAAATCAAAAAATAAATACAACTTTTAAATTTGTATGTTTAAATAATGGTAGGTATATATTATTAGTAATTTTGCTTAATATGAAAAAAAATTAATAAGTTTTATTAAGTCAGTACTCCTAACAACTACAGCCAAATATGAACATATTTGAATAAAAGAAATGTTTTTATAAACTAAGTTAAACAGAAACACTATTGGTAAAATTAAAAATTTTTCCTTTTAAGTTTATTTTCTTTACAATTCTTTAAGTATTTATGTTCCATTTTACTCTATGCATAAATACCGCAAACATCGCAAAGTTTCAACCCACAAAGGGTAAGCTACTCTCTACACCTAAAGTTGTTAGTCGCTAGATATAAAAATTGCGATGATAAAAACTTCATCAAACTTTCAAAAGTGTTAGCATCATTAAGAAAAAAACCTTTCCTTTTTTATTTTTCATTACTAATACGTTTTTTAATGTTAAATGGCATACTACTTGGAGTATTTAAATGTGATGTGACTTTTACATAAAAGCTTTTAAAATAGATTGAAATAAAAATCCTTGCTTTTAATACTAAGGATTCGGTAACCACCTAAATTGAACCCCATTGGAGTAGTCCTGACGGTCCCTAAGGTTGAGTGAGCCGTAGGTCGGGATGGGGCCTACAATAGCAGACGACACCAAAAAGGTTCCCGTTATTGCAATATTTAGGCGCTAACAAGAATTAACTTATTAAAGCAAAGATAGCCAGCTCTAAAATATTTGTATATTATATCTGGCTACATCTTTTCAGCTTTAACATATAAACGCTGGCTACAGTGCCCTTCAAACCGGATACCATTAGAGTTTTCACGCAATTTTTTTCTTGTTTAAAGTGATAAAATTCTAATTCACACATTTATAGTTATAAAATCCTTGGATGGATTTTTCGCGTTACTTAAACATTATTTATTCCCGACGTTTCGGATTCTTTCCAGCACCCATGATCACAGGCAGACTACGTCGGTATATGTCCGAATCTCAATGTTTTGGAATAACCGTCAGAGTTTTTATTTAAAATTGACATATCTTTCATTTTCTTAATTTTGAACGTTTTTTTGTCGAAAAGTACTTAAGTTGTCCTGTGGCTTTGTAGTTTTTATATCTTTGGATTTAATTTTTAAAATTATTGCATCCCATGAAGCTGGCAAAGACCCACCATCTTCTCTATTAAAATTCGGATAATTTTAACTTCTATTGCTTCCCGAATCATCCTTGGTATAAATCGATGTTTTTTGCAAGTTTTTTTGGTTCATCAAATCTAATATCTAAGTCAGGGTCTTTGCCACATTCATGGGATGCAATAATTTTAAAATTAATTCCAAAAATATAAAAACTACAAAGCCACAGGACAACTAAGTACTTTTCGACAAAACATTCAAAATTAAGAAAATGAAACGTATGTCAATTTAATAAAACTCTGACGTTATTCAAAACATTGAGATAAGACATATACCAACTAATCTGCCTGTAATCGGATGCTGAAAAGAATCTGAAACGTCGGAATAAATATATATAGTGAAGTAATGGGAAAAATCCGTAAATTAATGGTTTTGATATGTATAATAATCGCCTAAATAAATGAAATAATTACATTCATAGTTGTTAAAAAACGCTATTATATTTATTCTTCACATAGAGCTTCAATTCTATTGAATTGTTTCAATATATGATGTGTTACTTGGACCAACTCGTATTCAGCTTTTGAATATGTTGACATGAGTCATCTTGTTCAAATAGTCCCGTATTCATAACTAGTTCTCCTCATCTGTGTAAATAGATTTTAAACGATTCAGATGAATTCAGCACTAACAGTTTTTTTGTAATTTAAATAACAATACTTACGATGATCAAGTTTAATCGGATAAAAGCAAAACTCTTTGGTTATTATGTTACTTTAGTTTATTATTTACTTTCATTTTATTTATTAGTGTTATCTATAAAACTCCGTATGTTTAAACAAATTTTTGTCTTAAGTGACATATGCGTTAACGTTTTAGCCTATGGATACGAAATACTTTTTTTATAGATAATGATATCGAGCTCATGATAAACCTATTAAATCTGCAATGTTTAGAATAATAATAAGATAATTGAAAATTGTCCTCCTAAAATGCAACATTTAAATATGTTACAGTGTAAGCATAAAACACATTTATTTTACACAAAAAATAAATCGTATGTTTCTAATTAAGTTATTGTGCTGCAGAAGAATATAAGTAAATATTATTCAAAGAAGTATATCTGAGGAATACGTCACAATAATGCATGATAAACCTTTTGTGGTAGACCAGCGGACACCTGTTATGTCAAAGTGCAGCTACTGAAATCAGCAAAGGGATGAAAAAAAGTTTTCATCCCTTTTGCTGGATTTTCAAGCTGTTTATTGAAATTCTATAATTCCATTATACATGTTTATAGATAAAATGTTGATCTAATTAATAATACCACATTTTTCTATAAATTTTCTTTGTCTTCGAGTACTATTTATTTTATGGCTGATCAGAGCTATTTTGAACTAGTGGTAGCGTGTTAGGCAATTAGTAAGTGTTTATTAAAAAATATAATATGGATCGAAATATGAATTGAAACTTAAATTTGAAATGGAATATTTTTAAGTCTTCAAATAATTTTTAGTGTGCTACGGGTTTGTGTGGCATATCCCTCTTGTCAGAATGAAAGATTTAATTGTCAGTACAGTATCGGTATACAAGACTCAAGGTGGTTTCCCTCGTGTTGCCTGCGTGTAAAAATCATATCTGCAATGGACAAAGATAAGCTAAGATGACAATTATGTATAGCAACTGCTTATTGAAACGCAAAAATGAATTTGTATCCAATAGAAAAACTTAAGGAAAATCTTTAAGTTAATTCTTATTGGATACAAATTCTTTATCATCATTCTAATTCACTACAAGTCGATTTGAAATAATCACGTAACTCGCTACCATTGTAAACAGAACGTATTGTGACAAAATGTTACACGGTCAATTAACAGTACAATTAAAAATTGATTATTTCCATTATTTTTACAATTTAATATCGATGTATTAGATTGTTTAGTTCTACCGATAAATGGTTACATTATGTTATAAGTTTCTCTGCTTTAAGTGAATTATTATGGATTCTATGTATCTGTAATTACCAGGCTAAGAAAAACATAACTAAAAAAAATACTTTGATCAGATTTTTTTATCTTATAATATTTTATTCTGACCTATATCGGCGTGTAAAGTCAAAGAACTTAGTGAAACTGAACTTTTAATTAAGCATAGTTGATATAACCTCATATTACATTACATTTTTAACGGTGAAATTACTTTTTGCCGTCAAAATAACTGCCTGGTTCCCCTGACTTAGGGATGCTGAAAGGATTCAGCATTATTATGGGATCTGATGATATCAGCAGATTAGTCATGGGCAACACCACTAGGCCATGGAAATAGTTAGTATTACGTCAGTTATCATTACGTGTTAAGATATCTAAATTTCGACGATCAATAATATGTCTTAAAACCAAACTCGCACGGAAAACACATTCGGTCCAGCCGTCGCCTAACACACAACACTTGACCGCGATATTCATTTACCGAAATGTTGACGTTGAAATTTGCTGCCAATTGCTAACAAATGCTAACATATGGTTACGTATCCAATAAAAGCTTACCTAGGTCGATTTTTTATTCTTCGTAAAAAGTGATGAAGAATAAATCTTTATAAAGATAAAATCAAATT